>NDGM011210204.1:0-23746 GCA_002564305.1 Octomys mimax | reverse complement strand
CATTAAAAACCAGTAACAATAAAATAATTAATATCTGTCATTTAAGGGTTCTTGTCTGGAGAGAACACTGCATTTCAATGGCACAAGTTCACTGGGACCCACAGGACACGATGAACTGCAGGTCGCAAGGGTTATCCATTCATTAAGGACTGGGGAGAATCTGGCAACTCAGTATTTTTCCCTAGAGGAGGCAGGGAATGCAAAGCGAAGAGGTAGTCCCACCTCTGAGAGGGAGACTGGACTAGTTGGGCACATTTGGCTGATGAGGAGAAAAAGTAAAGATGGAAGAAACCGACAGCATCCGTGGGATGGGAGACCTAGGCCGGCTGAGGAGGGGTCTTAGGGAATTAGCCTGGGGAAGGAGGGACATTTGCTTCTCTGACTCTGGGAAAACAATGGCTGTCCGTGATGGAGCAGCGTGTTTTGTTGCAGCAGTACTGGGGACTGAACCCAGGGCCTTCTCACTGCTACATCCCCCCCAACAACCTTTTTTGAAAATTTGGAGACAGGGTCTTGATTATCTGGTAAATTGTCCAGGCTGGGCTGGGACCCTGAGATCCTCTGGCAATCCCTTCTCAGGGTGCTGGGATTGCTAGTGTGGACCACCATACCCAGCTAGGACTTTGCAAGACAGAGCAGGAGAAAGCTGCACTTCAGGAAGGTGAGAACACTTCAGTAGGTGAAGTTTTGCTCCCGGCCTTCAGCACAGAGGGACATGGATCCAAAAATTCGACTCCAAAAAGCTGGTGACCGCCCAGGAATTGCGAACTTTTCTTTTTAACTGCTATGTGTACCTGCACGGTTTTATTTGAAAAGTGGTATTTAACACACCAGAAAAGGTGGAACCAATACAATCTCAGAATAAATCTACCACTTTATCACCAACTCACTCCGCTGTCCTTATTTTCCTCATTTCGCCAGGGAGGATGATTCCATCCTCCAGGACAAGTGCGTGGGGAGCGTGGCTGCAACCCGCCCACGCGGGCAGCAGCTTCCCCTCGTCACCGGCCGGGCGCCTGGCAACCTCGCGGCTCCGGAACCCCGACCGCCGGCTGGGGGCAGCGGGTCGGCACTGAGCGCGCAGCCAGCCTCTGTCCACGCGGAGGGCCAGCGGGGCGCAGAACCCCGGGGCCAGGGCAGTGCGGGGCGCAGCCTGGATCCCGGCCCGCCCGGCCCGCAGCCCCGCCACGCCTTTCCACGCGCTCCCGCGGGGCAGCGGGTGGGGGCGGGGCCAGGCTGGGGTCTGGGTCCCGCGCCCTCCTCCCGCAGCTCCCGGGCGACTCGTGGGGACGCCCTCGCCCTCGCTCCAGCCCGCGCACTGGAGGCCCCGCGTACCAGGAGCCCAGAAGCCCGCGTCCACTTGAGGGTCCCACGCCCATACCCGCCCCCGAGGCCGCGGCTCCCGCCGCCGTGCGAGCGTCCGCGGCGCCCACGCGGGCCACCGGGCGGCCCGGCGCACCGGTCCCTGCGCGCCCTACCTGTCGTAGCTCCAGCGGCTGTAGGACAGGGTCCGGTGGCTGCTGACTCCCTCCATCGCCGCCTCCGGACGCAGCTCCCACTCTGAGGGCAGCGGCGGCTGCGCCGGGCTCCGCAATTCCCGGCCGGCGGCGGGTCCGCGCGCGGGCGGAGGACTGTACCATTCGCCCCCCCCGGGGGTGACCCCCCCCCACCGGCTGTGCCAATGGCGAGAGCGCTCGGGCTACGGGGACCCGAGCCCGTGGGGCCCCCTCCTCTGCGCGCGGGTCCCGCAGGGGCGCGGCTGTGGAGCCTGGCTGCTTATTTATTTATTTCCGAAGTGTGCCCCGCGTCGCCATGGCAACCGCTCCATCTTTTCGGGCGTCACTAGGGCGCCGCTGCTTTCAAACCTTCCCGGGACAGGGACTGCTGAGAGGCTGGTCTAGCTGCTTGCGTGGAAATCCCGTTTACGTGTCCTTACTCAGCGCCCTTCTGTAAAGATGTTCCCTCCTTTTCGGTGTGGCAATCTTCACCGTACTTTCGCTCTCGCCTTCCACAGACAGGTTCCCCCCTTTTTGGGAAAGGAAATCTCCATCCTCTTAATATTCTAGACTCCCGCCTTCCCTGCCCCTGGTCCCCCAACGTGGAAATCCTTCTGCCTGCCCTTACCAGGAACAGAAAGCCCTCCTTCTTCCCTCTTCCCTCCTTGGATTCCCTGGGCACGCTACCTAGCATAGTGCGGCCCTCTTGGGTTCTGAAAACCGAGTTCTATAAACACTCCCATTTCTAGGTCATCTCGTTCTGTTTATGTCCCTTTGTGCTTTCCTTTCATTACTAAAAATCCTATGGGAAACGTCCAGTTGTCTTGGTTCAACCGGGAGAGAGTCATCTTTGTTTGGCTGATGGGAAACCAAGGAAGAAGGCTAAGGAGCATCATCTGGCCCGGGCAGATGGGCTAAGAGGCGACTAGGTCACTTCGGTCAGCCAGGCCACTCTTTCTCTTCCCCCACCCTGAACTGCTGGCTGCAGGGATTTACACATATAATCTTCTTGCCAAGGTCACACAGGCTAAGAAGGACCTTTCAGTGCAGCTGTTATGGGAAGCCAGTGCTGACTTCTGGTTGGGGTCAGAGCCCTGGTGATCAGAGCCTAAGTTCTCTGGAGGTGGAGGGCAGGGGGATGGGCTTTGGGCTATTCCTGTTTGGATCCTGCCAGCTCCTGTGAATCTAGAACTAACCCCATGTGTTATGGGGGTTGGAGCTGGCAGTATACCTGTTGAATCCAGTGTTTAATGTGTTTGCCCTGAACAATGTTTTTCCATTGAATAAATTGATGACACTGAAAAATCAGGAGATTAATAGACACTCAATCTAGTTTTCTCTCCTTCTTGAAGATTAAGAAAGTCTGGCATCTGTGGGGGAAATATTAATAAAATCTTGCCTTCAGTATGGCTGACACAGAGCTGTTCTCTGTTCAGGAACAAGATAGCATGTTGTTCTATGAGCCTCCAGCCAGCTTTTCTTGCATAGGTTATAGGGTCCCTGCTGCATTTGAGTTCACCACCCCTATGCAGTACAATCCTCTTTGTGACCCCTAAAGTTTCCCAATTGCTGCCAAAACCGTATTTACTAAGGGCTGCTGTGTTGCTCTTGTCAAATTGGGTGAAGAATCCCGTAGGAAATCAGAAAAAAACACACTTCTGGATGTGTCTGCGAGTAGGTCACAGAGGTGACTGGTACGTGGGCCCACACCCTGATGGGGGACACCCACTCCTAATATGCATGGCGTCATCCATTGTGGTGAGGTTTTGGATGGAACAAAAGCAGCAGGAACCCTGATAGCACAGGCTCCAGGCTCCAATCCCAGTCTTTGCTTCTTGGCTTCCATGAGGCGACCTCCATGCCACCACAATGTTCTGCCTCCCCTCAGCCTCACAGTGTTGTCCCTCTGTGATGCCTTACTTGGTGGTTCAGGCCGGGGTAAGGAGTGAACTTCTTTCTCTGGGAGTTTACGCGGTCTCTCCCACAGAAACTGCAAGACAGGAGGCCGCTGCTCCTGACCCATATAGGACAAGGCCCAAGGAAGTCCTTTCTCCAAAGGACTAATGGAAATGTTACAGGACCAGAAATGGAATTCTGCCAGCGAGGTCCTTCCTGTGGCAGCATGGCCATCCTCCACTGCATGCTAGCTCAGAGCTAGAAGGCACAGAGGCCTCCTGAGACTGACATTAGGTACCGGCTGTCAGGCCCCTGCAGTCTGCCCAGGTGAGGCCTTTGGAGGTGGTAGTGATGCACAGATTCTGCAGAGACCAGCTATTTGGCATAGTATTAGAGTTCCATGGCAGTGAGAGCTGAGAGCGGGTATACTGATCTCGGCCCCAAGTCCTGATTCCTCTAGAAGTAGACGCCAGATACAGGCCAGGTGTCCTGAGCTTTGGCAGAAAGCCTTGGGGAGCCTAATACCCTAGACACTGCTAGGCAGATGGAAGAGTGAAACAAAGCAAAACAACATAACCCCAAGCCAAAGACCCTTGTCAGTGCCCTAGTTACGTGTTAATATCCTGTGGGAAGAGACATATGGCAAGGTTTTGTTTTTTTCTCTTTTGTGATGGGGTCTTGCTAGGGAGTCTGGTCCACACTTGAAATTATTATGTGGCCCAGGCTGGCTCAAACTCACAATTCTTCTGCCTTAGCCTCCTGAGGACTAAGATTGTAGATATACTCCATCATTCCTGGCACCACATGTGGCAGTTTTAAAGCCTGCCAGCAAACTCTTACATATTCCCCTCATTGATACATGTCACCTTCTCTCAAACTATTAATTCTAAGTCAAGTAATAAAAAGCCTTCAGTGTTCCCTTGTTCACTGGATTAGAAGTCACCATATTAGAAGTCCTATTTCTGTGAAAATGCCATGCTGCAAGGAAACCTAAGCTATAAGGTCAGGTCATATGCCAGTGCCTCAGTTGACAGTCCCAGCTAAGCCAACCTTGGAGTCATTACAACCACCAACTATAACAGACAGAGCCATCACAAGAGATAAATGAATGCAGCAGTCGGTTCCTTGCGTCTTTCCTGGGTTTTTGCAGTTATCTCCGCATGCTGTGATTCTGAGAGTTGGACCTTCCTATGGGGTTCATGCCCTGGACATACTGACACCTACATGCCCAAGGTCAAGAGGTGAAGATGTCTGCTTCTGCTCTGAGAGATTGGAAAGTAGCACTTTTGCACACCGGTGGGCCACTCCCACTCCCACACTCACAGTGGTGGCTTCCCTGTCCCAGCCCCAACTGTCTCACTACAATGCAATCTCACCCAGTAACCTCTACTGTAGACTGAATATTTATGTTCTCTCAAGACTAATATATTGAAACCTAGCTCCTAAGGTTATTTGAGGGATGACTAGGTTAGGAGGTCTGCGAAAGTTCCCTAGCTCCTTCCTTCATGGGAGGACACAGCAAGAAGACAGGTATCTGTAAGCCAGGAAGTAGGCCTTTAACAGACTTTGAAACAGCCCAGTTCCTTGATCTTGAGTGTTCCAAGATAAAAAACTACAAGAATAAAATTCCAGTTTTTATAAGGCACCCAGTTGATGGTATTCTAGACTAAGACAACCCTCACTCCTTTCTACACTGAAACCCTTTTCTACATCTTCAAGCTTTTTATAAATGAAGGGAGATATGGGAGTAGGGATCTGAGGGGTCCACGTAGACTGTTGTAAGTTCTCATTCAGAGCTGAAAGAAGCAACGGGAAGACAGGATTAATATAGCTACAGAAGACTCCCAAACTTAATCTCTAAGTGAGTTCTGAGCCACCAAAACTTCTCACATTTATTGAAGGCTAAAAACAGGCTAAGAGGGGCCGGGGAGATAGCTTAGTAGAATAAGCGCGGCCTGAGTTTAATCCCTGGTTCCATAAATAAATGAATGAATGAATGAATGAATGAATAAATAAATAAATAAATGCATGCTAAGAAGTGTACATAACTAATTTGGTGTAAACAAACTGCTATCTCCATCACCTTCCAGCATTCACCAAACCCTTAAATTGACACAGCACTAGTTTGTAATGTCCCTAGTAAAGGAACAAAGAACAGACACAGTGCCTCCAGGACTTTGTAGTTCCCTGCTTCCCAGCTTGCAGGAATTACACAGGGACACATTTCCTTAGGCTCTGTTCTTTGTTCCTCGCTCCCTTGGGACAGTAAGCTTCTGGCTCCTATCACTACAACAGACTTATGCATACTTTTTCTTAACATGTCTAACCCTGCTACCTGAGGCAGGAGCAGCCCCATGTGTCTCCTCAGAAAAGAACCCCCACTCTTTTATTTGGCGGAACTGGGGATTGGACTCAGGCCCTTGTGCTTGCCAGGGAAGCACTTATTCTACTGAGCCATCTCCCTGGCCCCAAGAACCCCCACTCTTGATAGCTCCTGCTTGAGTGGGTGTGCAGGATACCTGGCATGGGCTGTTTGGAAACCTGAACAAGAGGCCAGGCAGGGCTGGCACCTGAGTAGTCCAAGGAGAGTCACAGTCCAGCCCTTACTTCTCAAGCAGAGCTAGAAGCTCTTAAAACTTCTGGTAGAGGCAATGGTTTAGAAAGCTGTGGATTTTAGGAGCAATTGCAGAGTTAGAATTATTCATGCAGTGAAAAGGTTTATTGAGTATCAGTCATTGAGGTTGCATATTTTTTGTAGAATAGGTAAAATTCTTGCTTCTTTGGTATTGTTCTTTTATTATTGCTTTCTTCCTGTATAGAGAAATAGGGAAAGATCAGAGACAGAAACTATAAACTGTAGCTAGTGTTAGCTTTATTGAAAGTTCAAGCCACAGAATGCCATTTCTGACGTCTCTGAAGTTAAGAACAGTGAAGACATGATCAGATGTGGGATATCATCATTTTAATGTGTGCCACAAGCATACATGAATAGGCATGTTGTTTATTTTTTGTATTTTAGGGAAGGGCCTCCAGGGTGTTCAGGGTCTCACTACTAGATCAGGCTCATAGTGATTTGCCTGTTTACAGCCTCCCAAGAGCTGGAATTACAGGCGTGTGCCACCACGTGCAGTCTCAATTGCTGTCTCTGCGTGCCCTGGGGGTGGGGCTGGACCAGCAGGCCCTGGGATTAAACCTCTGGCCCCTGTGCCTGCTTGCAGGTGCTTTAATCCCTGAGTTATTTGGCCAGCCCTGGTATGTTGTTCAGATTTATATTAACAATGCAATATTTACCTACACATGTAGACAAAAATTTTAGATAGTACTTGGAGGAAAAAGTCATTCATGTGTTTTATGAGTTAAAATTTCACCATTTTGTAATTGCATGTTTTAATCACTTTCCTTATTGCTGGGACAAATGCCCAACGCTCTGAACACAGAAGAGAAGAAGAGGTTTATTTTGGCTCAAGATTATAGTCACTGGCTTCAGGGCAGATACAGGAAAGCAGAGGGGCATAGCAAAGGAAAGATGCCCATGTCATTGTGTGGCTACGAAGCAGAGAGCTAAGGATAAACCAAGGAGGAGATACACCCTTTGAGGCCTCACTCCTATGTCCCAACTTCTATCCAGGCCCCAACTCTTAAGAACAAGGCAGTTTGCACCACCATGACCAACTGCCTTCTAAAAGTCCACCTCTGAACACAGGAGGACTTGGATCTTAACCATAACACCGTTTGAGTACATGATGCAATAGCTATGATGAATGGAGTGCCCCTAATGTATCAGTTATTAAAACCTTTCAAAAACTTAAATCTGAAAATGAATAATGTGTTAATTCAAATAGTAAGACAGCTACCTAGATAACTTCAGAGAGAACTTTACAGTTCTCCCAAGCCACAGATATTTAAAGTTCAGAATAACAGAAAGAGCTGGGACAATAGAAATGCCAGCAAAGCCTGTGGAAATCCTATTGTCTCCAGGATGGGGCCAAAGGTGGATGAACAGACAAAGGCCAGTGGTTCTAAAATCCAGGCCCCCCGAGAGTTTCATTTCCTTAGTTTGGTGTCAGAAAATGTCCAAGAGAAGTGCTGGGCTCACTGTGAGGGAGGTGTAAGGGCTGCAAGGATTGGTAGACCCAAATGGGCTTTGTAGGTTTGAGTCAGAAGGATGCAAAATACGTGGGCCAGGTGATCAGAGAGGTCATGGTGGGATGACAAAGCGTGACAGTAAGCAACAAATGAGATGAGCTAGTTCTTAGTCAGGAGATGATTGTGGACAAGATACTCCTCTTAGGTGAAAGGAAGATATAGAAATCTCTCATTCTTGGGAGTTTAGAGGAAGAAAGAGAGTTTCAGTGGTCTCCAAAATCTTCCTGTATTTCATGATTCATCTGAGAACTCATTCTGAGGATTCATTTGAGAACTCACAGGGCTCAGGACATGGTTACACTCATGCCGTGACCTATTACAGTGAAAAGAGTCTACGTCAGTGTCTCCAAAACTAATGCTAGACTCCATGATTCATTAGAAGGACTCAGGGCTCAGAGAAAGCTGTTTGACTCATGGTTATGGCTTATTATAGTGAAAAGATACAAATTAAAGTCAGCAAAGGGCATTAAGGGAGAAGCTAGAGGAAACCTCACACAAGCACCAGCTGACTTCTTCCGGAGTTGTTTGGGGCCCTGATTCTCTTGGCACATGGTAACAGCACATGGTAACACACATGTGAAGTGATGCCAATCAAGGAGGCGCACTTACACCTGGTGTCTAGTTGAGTGGACATGCAATGCCTGCACGGTGACCTCAGCCATCACAATAACTTGCTGTAGCCACCCCCCACCCCTGCAAAAACAAGAAATCACTGTAATACATCTCAATGTAATTTACCTGGTTATCCTGGTGCAGCATACCTCAAGGCTACAAATATACAACAAGACTTTTATAACACAGAATATTCCAAGTGCCCAGAACACCCAACCCTTGGACCTCTTCTCCAGAGGGGCCATATATGCTCATCCCATGTACCTAGAAGCTCTTCCATCTTGGGATGGCCCTTGCCCAACACCTGCCAGGTGCAATACCAAGGAAGCATGGCACTCTTGCTTTGGTGTGATGCCAGTGAAGTGTAACCTGTACTCCAGGTTTCCCTGCAGGATTAGGCTGGCCCTAAAGTCAGTGGAATTTTGCCTGAGATCAGCCCCTTGGTTGAGTTCCTTCTATTTCTTGTCCTCCTGCACTCATTTCTTCATGTTTCTCCCCAGCAGCAGCCTTTCACTGGAGCTGTGGACCTGGCTGGTACCTAGAGCTAACTGTTAACAGCTCTTCTGAACTCCATTTTCAGAAACAACATGGAAGGCTGGGAAGATAGCTCAGCAGAATAAGCACTTGCCTGGCAAGCGCAAGGGGCTGAGTCCAATCTCTGGTTCTGCCAAAACATAAATAAATAAATAAATAAATAAATAAAACAAACATGGAGTTAGCTTTCAACTGGCATGGTAAAAGAGTATTCAGAAAAACTGGCAAGTGTTAGAAATCAAGGGTTATTCATTTTTTTACAGACAGACAGCTGTCAATCACACCTTTGGGGGGCGCTCTCTCTCTCTATATATGTAGATATAATATTACATATGTAGTTATATATAATTTTATATGTTTGTAACTTCACATATATATATGTATGTGTTCATTTCAGAGTTGGCTTCTGGAGAACTCAACCTAGGAAAAGAACAAGCTCTAGAGCTTATTGAAGGTCGGGAGAGCAAGGGAATTATGCTTGGGAATGAGCCAAGAAATTATTTATTATGTTGAATAAATTTACTGTGTGGGATCACAGAACTCATTACCTATTTCACTACTAAATGTGCACTGACACGAACAAGGCCTCTTTAGCAGGTTCAGGCTGCAGGGTCAGCTGCCCTGACTCTGGCTTCACGAGCTGGCAGTCCAACAGGGCCAGGGTGTGTGTTAGCTAAGGGCACTGTGCGGCGTCCCTGGAAAGCTATGCAGGCTTTTTAATCATTTATTTATTTATTTGGCACAGGGTCTCACTGCACAGCTCGGACTCACAGTGATCCTCCTGTTTCAGCCTCCCCAGTGCTGGGATTCCTGGTGTGCTCCACCATGCCTGGTTTCGGTGGCCAGCACAGAGTGCCCAAGATTCCAGGACCAGCACAGTACGCAGTATTAGAGATTGGAGATGAACATGGGTCCTTGCACTTGCCAGGCAGGCGCTTAGACTGCTGAGCTGTCTTCCCAGCCCGCTGTGTAAGCTTTTAAGTTTGGGAGCTAGGCCATGTTCTGCAGCAAATAACTTAGACGTGGAAAAGCACTAGGTAAGCACTAGGCCCCAACAGAGCTTGGACACCTGACAGTGGGGCTTCAAGAAACCACCGTGGCCAGCCCCACCCCCCGGGGCAGGCTGAGCAGGCCAGAGTCCAGGCATAGTGGTCCACGCCTGTAAGCCTAGTGCTGGGGGCAGGCGGGCTGAAAGCAGGAGGATCACTATGAGTCCGAACTGTGTAGTGAGACCCTGCAACAACCAAATGCATTAAAAGAAAAAAAATAAATAAAAAACAAAAAAAGAAACCACAAGGGCTGGCCAGTTAATTCAGAGGATTAAAGCACCTGCTTAGGCAGATGCAGGGATTTGATCTCTGGTTTGCTGGCCTGGCTCTGCATCCCCCTCCCCCCAGCACTCTAAGACTGCAGATTGGGTGTGGTAGCATGCCTGTAATCTCAATACTTGGGAGGCTGAAAACAGGAGGATCACTACAAGTCTGATAGGTGTAGAGAGACCCTGTAGACCCTGTAGACCCTGTACTAAATAAAGTAAAGAAAGGAAGAAAGCAAGGAAAAGAAAAAGAAACCACAGCGACTGCACAGCCCATTGTAATCTGGGCTACCAGTCATCTGTTCACCCAGCCACAAACTTGGTTGGGTGGCCAAAGGCCTGGATGAAGCAAGACTGGAATATTGGAAAAAGATGTTTAGGGGAGAGGCGTGTGGCTGGACTAAAGAGAGTGGTACTAGGTCCTGTAGATCACGCCAATGCGCATCATAAAGCATCCTCTGTGGAGAAGGTGCTCAACGACTAGACATCCCGAGTGACTTGTCTGAGGTGTCAGTCAGTTTCTATTCTCAACCAAAAAAGTACTTGGACTCCCATGTGGAGTGCGAATGTGGCAGAGACGAAGGTCTTGCACAAGCCAGACAACAGGATTTCCTTTCTTGGTGGTCGATTTACCTACTGCTGCTGCTGCTGCTGCTGCTGCTGAATGCTCAACTGTAAAGCAGGTCATTCCAGAGCCTCTCCTTGAGGAGATTGCCTCATACTTGGTGGTAAGTTGCATCAGACTCCTGCCACTATAAAGGGGAGCAGGGTTATGGTTTGTGTCTACGTGTCCCCCCAAAGCCTCATGCAGTCATGGGGTGGTTCTGGAGTTTGTGATTATTGTGGGTGTGGATGTTGCACCTGCCCTTGGGCAGGTAATGTGCATTACAATGTAAGGAGGGAGAGAAGCTGGCTAGCTGCTTGAGCTGCTGTCACTTCCTCTGGCTCTCTGCTCTTTGTGGCCACCATGAAAGGTTGCTCTCTGCCAAGTGCCGCTCTGCCATGGAGCCAGCTGAGTATGGACTGAAGCCTCTAGTAGCTGTGAGCTAAACAAACCTTTCCTTCTTTAATTTTGAGTGTGGGGAATTCATCCCAGCAATGAGGGTAGAGTAACTAAGACAGTGGGTTATTTCTATCTTCCATATCTGTAGTGGTTCATAGAGCTGCACAATGAAGCTATAGTTCAGGAGTCTATTTTTCTGATAAAGGATCATGGCACTGATTTTCTAAAACATCGGGTCTTCTCACAGACCACATGAACTGGTAGACAGTGGGGGCTGACTTGACTGGGTCACTGTCACCTAGGATGCAGTATATGCACTAAACGTCAGATGATGAATAGTGCCGAGTCCCCAGGGGTTAGAATACACAGGACCAAAGCAGCCAAGGGGTGGAAGTAGGGACTGTCCTCTTTCATTATCACTTTCACCAGCTCTTTTTGAAATTACGCTTCCTATTTCTGCCACTGACTCTGTTGGATTAGAGGTCCTTATTCTTAGGGAGAAGTTTTTCACTGCTTAATCTGTGACATTTCCCAGAGTGTACTGCTGGGTCACTATGGACTCCTTTATCGGTAGCCATCAGGTTAAAGAAAAGTGTTGCCACATATAATGGCACAATCAACCTTATTGTCCATAGGTGCTAAGGTTGCTGCTGCATAATGTGACAGGGTGGATTCATCTGAAACTTTGGTGCTTTCAGGCCCACTGATGACAGTGAATAGGCAATCAGTGCCCACAAAGGGTGATAATGGGGACACAGTTGAGAGCTCAGACCCTCAGGATGCGCAAAGCAGCAGGTTTAGTAAAGACCAGGGATGAGAGGAGTCTAGAATAGGTGGTGGGGGAGGAAGATGCTGCATATTTGCATAGTGTGGCTGAGAACAGCTGCTGTGAGCGGCTACTGTTTTTTTGTTTTTCTAGTTTTTGGTTCATCATCTATTTATTTTGCAGATTTGAGGTCTACCCCAAGGCAGACAGCGACTACTGAACTCTACCCCAGTCCACCTATGGCTCGGTTCTGTGAGCACTTATAGTTTATTCCAGTGACCTTTTTTTGTTGTAAGTATTTTTCTCAGTCCTGGGTCTTGAACTGAGGACTTTTGCACTGATGTGCAATCTCAGCTTCTCAGAGTGTTAGGATTACAGGCAAGTACTACTATGCCAGGCTTGAAAGGTTTTTGTTGTTGTTTGTTTTGCTTTTCTAAGTTTCTAGCAGACCAGTGTCCTAAGATGCAGTGACGGGGTGAATTCCTTGCTGGGCAGAAGCAGATCTGGATGCCCCAAGGGGCATAGGGACACCTTTGCAGATGCTTGCGACGCCTTCAGATGTCAGCACAGCAGCTGTGATCTGTTCTACCCCTGTCGCTTCCATCCCACGTGCAGCTGCCACTGGAAAGTATGAGGAAGTTAACCTCCTCAGAAAATGCTTCTGCCACTGATGAAGCTGGCTAACACCCCAGGCCTTCTGGCCTTCAGTGGGAGATTTCTGGGGGGTAATTCACACAGCTCCTCGGAGGCCTCTCCGTAGGGATGAGTCCCTGTGACAGAAATAATTAGTTTGATACTCGGGCTTGCATTACGTTCCTCCTGCCCTTTCCCCTTCACTTTTGCTTTTCGGATTGTTTGTGACTTGGCAGATGCCAGCATGTTGAGACAGGCTCATTAAAGCCGATCCTAATCCAACATGACTAGTGACCTCATAAGAAGGACATTTAGATAAGACACAAGGAAGACACCATGTGAAGATGCAGAGTGGAACTGCTGTCCCTGCAAGGAAGGATCTTTTTTCACAGGAAATGGAAGCCCCGGGGCTCTGTGAACACTTTGATTTCAGATTTCATCTCCACAACTGTGAGAAAGTAAATCTCTGTTGTTTTAAGCTACCAAGTTTATGGTACTTATTACGGCAACCCCAGGAATGGAATACAAAGTACCTTGCATACAAATGCTTTGTCATGTGTACTTTCAGGAGAGCCAGACTAGGCATGCTCCATATCCAGCTGAATTTTTATAGTTAAATTATTTTAAATCAAAATTCATATCTAAATCTTGGGCTTGGACCTGGGAGAGATAGCTCAGTGATCTAAGTGCCTGCTTGGCAAATGCAAGGACCTGAGTTTAATCCCCAGTATGAATGTCATGCTGGCCCCACTCCAGACCACCAAGGTGGCCACAAAAACAGGGCTCGGTAGCACACACCTGTAAAAACAGGGAACAGGAGGATCACTACGAGCCTAATTTGTGTAGCGAGCCCCTGTACCAAATATATAAATTAAATAATAAAAAATAAATCTTGGGCTTTTTTAGTTACCTCTTCCCTCTACCTCTTCCCTCCATTTATCTCTTGTACCCTCAATTGATTAAGTAATTTTACTAGGACTGCTGGACATGCTCCTGGTTTGTGCCTCGCTTCTCCAACCTCAGAATTTGCTAAGAGCTGCTGCTTACCTTCCCTGCATGCTAGCACCATGTGGAAAGGCCATGTTCTTCTACAGGGGCTGAGGACCAGACCCTTGCTCAGCACTATCCTTTTCCTGAATGGGTGGAAAGCCCCAGAAGCCCCATTTTGGCAGCCAGGGCCTGGGCTAGGGCTGTTCAAGGCAGCAGCAGCCTTATGGCTTCTCCACACAGGCCTTGTAGATTGCAGTCTGACTGGAAGGGAGAGTGGCCTGTTAGGAAAAAGGAAAAGAAGAGGTAGGAGCTTAGCAGGCAGGTTAGTGCAGAACAGATCTGCGCAGAAGGCTCTGGCGCTAGAGACCAGGCCAGCTGCTCTGTGCAGGCTGTGGAGTCTTTCTCCTACGGTTATAAGCAGGGGGGGTTCAGTGAGGAGGGGTGTGGCCTCTGCTAAGAGCAGGACTGGAGAGAGCTCAGCAGTCATACAGGGTGAGGCTTGGGAAAGCGCAGAGAGTGATGACAGTCGCTGCTCTCCGTAGCGGGGCTGAGAGCTCCATGTCCCCAGGAGCAGCTATGCAGGGAGGGGGTGGCTTAGATGGCCCTGATCCAGATGGCAGCGGCTGGATTTCTTTCCTCCCACTGTTTTCAAGCTAAATTTTGAAACAGATTGTTTATTTGGAGTAAGTTGGGGGTGGGGCTTGAAGAAGATTCTTGGTGTCGTCACTCTGTGGCTCCAAGTGGTCAAGGGAAGCATCTCCAGAAGGGTCGGTTGCTCATTTTGTAGGATCCTGGCATCTCCAAAGAAAGCCAAAGGTGCTTTTGCGGGGTAGGAGCAGCGCGGGCGCTGAGCCCAATAACACTGGTAACCGGGGCCGGGGAGATGGTTCAGTGGAATAAGCGCTTCCCTGGCAAGCGCAAAGGCCTGAGTTCAATCCCCAGTTCCACAAACAAACAAACAAACAAACAAAAAAACAAAAAACCCTCCCAAAACCAAAACAAACAAACAAACAAACAAAAAACACTGGTAACCGGAGGCCTCAAGGCGAGATAAGAGTGCCCCCTACTGGTCATAACTGGGGAAGCCTCAGCTCTACAACCTTGACCTTTATGGAAATGGTGGTCCATTATCACTAATGCACCACTACTCGGAGACAGGGGCCATTATGAAACTGATAACTATCATCACAGGACAAAAACACAGTCATAGAGTTACTGTGCTCCCTACACTCCTCCAGTGACACAGAGGAGACCACCTCAACACTGACAGGAGCCAGACAAACTGACTCCACGGGAGAAACCTGAATTCACAGCCTAGGTCACTGCTACGAACAACTGCTTTTCCTCCTTGGAGACATCACTGGGGAAGAGGCAGACAATTAAAATTTGGTTGCCCCCGTATGAATCTGCAACTACTGATCTGTTCATGGATTCCTAGATACTTCAGTGAGAAGCAAGTCTGTTCCAGCAACTGAATTCCTAACAACTTGAGTACTTTTTGAACATTCCTAAAAAGGCTGACAATGACTAGTGTGTGAAAAATGCTAATTTCTTCATCAACCATGCTCTGAACATGATGTCACAGCTATAGGCCATGCCAAGTAAGCTTGCAGTGAGAACTGATTCCTTGATACTCCAAGGAGAATGAAGTGAGGCTTGTTGGGGGTGAGTCTGGCTGTTGCTGGTGGTTCAGGTGTTGGAAGAGAAATGGTCTCCCCAGGTAGGATGGGTAGAATAGACCCGGGACATTCCCATGCTCTGCAGAACTCCTCTCTCCAGGCCGGGGAGGTAGCACAGGGGCATAGGTGCCTGTCTGGCAAATGCAAGGTCTGGAGTTTGGTCCCTGATAACGCTGCTTTCCTGTGTGAGAGCAGAGAAGATTCAGCTCACCTGCCCAGTCCTTCCTGGCTAAGTGAAGAGTCCAGTAAGATTCAATATTTGCTTGTCTGAAGCATCCACAGATCTTGTCTGTCATATTTTTTTCACAAGACACATAGCTTTCTGGTCCTAAGAGCTCCTCTGTTCTGGCTTCCCAGGATTGCCTGAGCCCATGCGGAGCAAAGCTCTAAAATAATTCTTGCTTGGGAGCCCAGCAGCCCACCGGTTCAGAACTGGGGTTAGGAAATGGGAACTGAACATGGAGTTCTACATCCTAGAATCCTTTGTAATGTCCAGAATTTAATTTGACTTCATAGGGATCTGGCTTGTGCCCATAGAGGAAGGGAAGGCTTAGGCCATGGGCCCATGGAGGGCAAAGTGGGACAATGTCGCTCTGGTGCCCTCTGTGCTTCCCATTTCTTCACATCATAGTGTGGGAATCCTGCAGAAAGTTGCAAGCAGAAGCCTTTGGAATAGACAACTTCAGATGAAGAAGTTGACTGGCACTGTGTGCGTTTCGCAGATGACAGATTCTGACATAGCCAAGTGGGTAAAGATCATCCTGAAGAATTAGGAACTCACACAGGTCTGTGCACAAGTGCTCACCGTAGTATTATGTACATCAGCACACAATCAAAAATCATGCACATATTGAATGTTAAAAAAGTTTGTATGAATGATAGTTCATCTGTATAATAGAAACTTGTGAAATTAAAGTTTTGAACCATTTAATGATGTGAGCAATGATTGTTCTATGATATTTAGTTAAAAAAGCACACACAGTATTTAAAGAAATCCTTAAAAAAAAATCACAAGACTAGGGGGAGGGTGGTAGAGCTTGTGTTCAACACATATGAAGCCTGGCGTTAAACCTCCTGTAGTGTTTTTGGTTTGTTTTGAGGAAAGGATTTGGCTGGCTGTGTAAATAGGAACGATCATTGAAAGGTCAAGTTGAAATATTTCCTTTTTTTTTTTTTTTCCTTTCTTATTCTGGCAAGTAAGCAACATGCTTCTTATAATAATGAAACTACTGTCACTTCAAAGAGGCCAAAGTCTGGGCATATAGCTCAGTGGCACAAGTACATGCCTGGTAAGCACAAGGTCCTGAGTTTGTTTGCTGGTACAAAAACCAAACCAAACCAAAGCACACAATAAAGCAGAACACAGGTCAAGACTGGCGAGATGGTTTGCTGTCCCTCTTCAGGCCTAGCAGAAAAGCATACCAAGGTCACTGTAAGGGTATATGTGTTGACTCTTTGGAGGCAGCCAAGTTTGAGACTTTTATCTCCCCAAAAGGTACCCACCCATGGAATGTCCTCACACTTAGACAACATGACAGTCCTGCACTGCCCTGAGACCTGAGACAACAGCAGGTGTAGAGTGTGTCCCTTCCCTGCACTGGAGAGTGCAAGGAGGACAGGGTCACTGTGTGTACCTCACCTGGCTCACACAGATGTAACACCTGGGGATCCCTTTTGGCCTGCTGCTTAGTGGGAGAACAGGGGCCTTGCCCCCTCTTCCTGCTGCCAGTGGCAGACACCCTTCAAAATCACCTGCTACCATTGAGTGAACATTTATTCACCCAGGGGTTGTATAATAGCTGGAAATAAGAGCTCAATGTTTACAGCATGTCAAAGAGGTGCTTTCGGGGCTGCACTGCTACCTGAGATCAGTGTGCTGTTTGGGTCAGGTGACTCTGAAAGTCAGGGTTATTAGAGGGCCAGTGTGTGCAGAGGGTCCATACTGCTGGGGATGACCTGTTCCTTTGGGGACAATGTGGTCCATTGGGGTTAATAGATTTCTTTCTGGGGCAATGAAGTCTACAAGGTCAGAGTTCTCTGGGATTGTTGTGTCAGGTTACCCACTGGAGGTACCTTCCATGAAGGTAAAAATGCTTGTGATCCAGCATGAAAGAGTCTGCTGGGAAAGATATTGAAACATACCATTCATGCCTAGGAAGCCATTTAACAAAGCACCAGTTGGGATGCAGTTCACGGATACCGCACCATGTACTAAGCAGCTTCTACGGGGAAAGAGTGAGAATCGTGGGGTGGAGTCTATAGAGCTGGACAATAGACTCAGATGTAGAATCAGTTAACTTACATGGCTCAGGTCAAGGGAATAACAGGGATTAAGTGGATTAGTAATTTCACAATTCTGTCAGGAAAGTGGTGCTATGGTTTAACATGAAGTCTCAAACACTCACGCATTGAGGGCTTGATCCCCAAAGCAGCAATGTAGAGGTGGAACCTAGGAAGGGACTGGATCACGAAAGCCCCAACCTCAGCAATGGAGTCCTGTCGCAGAGTTCATAGCTGAATGGGCTGCTGGGACGTGGGGCCCTCCGGAAGGAAGCCTGTCCCTGGCACTCCTTCTCTCTGGCTCATGCCCTGCTCTCTGCTTCCTGTCACAGGGTGAGCAACTCTTCCACAATGATGTTGGACTCAGTTGATCATAGACTGGAATCTCTGAAACCATGAGCCAAAATCAACTTCTCACCACTAAGTCCTGTTAAGTATTTTGTCCCAGCAATGGAATGCTGTCCAACGCAACTGGCTAGGGAGGTCTGTGGGACACTATAACGTGGCTGGTTGGGGAGTGATGTGGTAGAATTCACGAGATGTGAGCAGGGAGATTAGTGTGACTATGGTGACAGACAGGTTGGGGTACCTTAGATACAAGCATTGGACACCTGTCCCATTTCTCTGATTATGGAAATTTCATCTCAGCCATCCTATTTGTTTCCAAATGGTCAATGCTTCCACTTTCTAGTTAGCATGCGCAGGAACAGGTATAGGTCACATTAGGTAGGGCAGGTGGCAGGTTTCTATCTCATCTTTGTGGAGCCTTTTTTTTCTTTTGGTGGAACTGGGGATTGAACTCAGGCCCTTGCGCTTGGCAGGGAAACACTTATTCTACTGAGCCACCTCCCTGGCCTGAGCCCTTCGTTCATGAGTTTCTGCCTCCCATATCCTAAGCTTCTTACTACCTTAATTCAGGACACCTTAACTGCTCACCAGCAACACTTAATCTACCTTTCTGGAGGCCAGCAGCATGTTCATCTTGACCTCTTCAGCAGCTTTTTGGCATTTCTCTTAAGGTATGCTGGCGTTGCTGTGCTTCCTCCACTGTGAGGTCTTTCCCAGGGGTCTCGTTTCATTCTCCCCAGACTCCTCTCTAGTTCCAACAGCAGTGCATGGCCTCAATTTCAGAACTTGGGCTGCCTGTGGCTTGAAGCAGTCAAGTGTGTCGAGATGGTAAGGGTCCCATTTCTTCTGCACCACATTTTTCATCAAAGATCAGCTGCTTGGAGTGGCACCTAGGTAGGAGGGGAGGACTGGATTCTACACTCTGGCCCTGAAATGCTCCTCTGGAGGTTGAACCAGGAGTGACTACGGCAGGACAAAAATGTGAAGGGGTAGCAGGCCACCTCACGGACGCAGCACTGAGCCCTTGGGAAGAGATGTACTGGCTGACCCCCAAGTTCATTTCTGGACCATTCTACATACAAGCGGAAAACTCCATGGCAGCTTGATTTTCTGGGGACATGACAAACTAGTATTCAGATCTTTACATTAAGGCTAACCTCATAATTCTTAAAATGAGCTGTATTGGCTGGGGAAATAGCTCAGCAGCATAAGCACCTGCCTGGCAAGTGCAACATCCTGGGTTTGATCCCTGGTACCAGGAAAAAAAAAAAAAAGAATAAAGTTTGCAGAGACTACAGAAAACCATAAAGTACCTATGTATTCACTACAGATAGTGAAGGTTTAACATTGTCATACTTAATTGCTACTGTCCTATTCTTGAAAGAAAAATTGCATGTAGTTAAACACTTGTGGGTCCTTTCCCAACAGTGCTCCCTTTCCCTCCTTCCTGGAAGCACTCAATTCGCTGAACTTGCCACATTTTGCATGTCCTATTTAAACACATTTTGTTCTACATTTAAAAGAATTTTTGAAAATTATCTCATAAACACGGTGCAAATTGCTTCATTCCTTGTGCCTTACCCAGTGCGACAGCTAAATTATGTGGATATATTTTGAATATCCTAGGTATTGCTATCACTTTTCTGTATGTACTGACAATAAATTATACACCATTTTCTCCAATTATATCTTGAACTACCCTTAATACATCAGAACAGTCTCATTTTTCTTAACAACTACAGAGTATTGTTTTACAGATAGAGCATAAACTGAAATGTTTCCTGGCAATACTCATTTGGGTTTATTTAAATCTTTGTTATAACCATATACTGCAAAAGTTCATTTATGTATTATAGTCATGCCAGTTTATAAGTGTATATTAATTAAGAGTAAATTCCTAAGCCAAGGGTACATTTATATCACTCTGACAAAATATTGCCCAAATACAAAATATTCCACACGAGGGTACACATCTCGCAGCAGTACGTGCCCATGTAATGTTTTCCCTTTATTTGGCCTTCACAGTTGTACTGATTTTTAAAATTAGCAGATAGGACAACAATGGCATTAATTTATATTTTTAACCAGTGGGCATTTTTTCACATTGTGCCTCTTCGCACACGCACGTGAACTGTTTAGAAACTCTGCACAAGTAGTGGATTATTGGCTGTTTAAAAAAAAGTCGCTGTAGTCTTACAATGGACGCTTTAGGAGTCACTTTCACTTTCTCACATAAACAGAAGCAGTCTGTCCAGGTCAAAAAAATTTTATATTTTATTAGGTTTATGACAAATATGCAATTTAACTTAGGGAGAACTGACACTTTTCAAAATAATGTTGACTTTTTTCCAAGCACATTAATTACATGTTTTGGTTTTCCAATAGCATTTAAAATTTTTTTTTCCATCATATCAATGGGAAATTTTAAAAGTTCTTCCTACTTTCCAATTCACTTTCAGCATCTCTACTAAAAAACAATGG
Source organism: Octomys mimax (assembly GCA_002564305.1). NCBI lineage: Eukaryota > Metazoa > Chordata > Mammalia > Rodentia > Octodontidae > Octomys > Octomys mimax. The sequence goes on along the minus strand of NDGM011210204.1, from coordinate 3,567 downwards.
TTAACTCTTCAAACTAATAATGATACCACACCGTCATCTTAGTTCATGTTTGGTTTTTTATTCAAGTTCATGAGCCCAGCACGCAACCTCAAACTAGATCACTATCACTAACTCATATTTACTTATTCAACTACCCTGGCTCCTTTCATCTTCAAGGTAAACATTATGGTAAGTTTTCTGTTACCATGACACAATACCCGAGGTGGCCAATTTAAAAGCATGAAAGGATGCTGGTGGCAGAGAGGTATGGTGATAGCAAGTAGAAGAGGAGGCTTGCTCACCCCATGGCAGACAGCAAATAGAAGACACCAGGGGATCAATGTCCCTCCCAGGGTCATGCTCCCGAAAACTTATTTTTTGGCAGAATGTGGGATTGAACTCAGGTCCTTGCGATTGCCAGGGAAGCACTTATTCTACTGAGCCATCTCCCTGGCCCCCGAAAACCTTTATTTCAGTTCTCATGACAAGTATTCTTTCCATGGTGTACTTGGCGCTGTTTTTCCACCTCTGTGTTGACTTCACTGCTTACAGTGGTTCTAAGCATGTTAGCTAGGGCTCCTGTGCGAGAATGCTCTAATGCCTTCTGAAGCAGACATGGCTGGACAGGCTGCACTCGAGCCTGAGTAATGGGACTGTTGGCTGGCTCTAGGCACACTGTTAATAAGAAAACTCTATGTATTAAATAGTCTTCAAAAAAAAGTTAATGGTAGATTTCTGCTATAGAATTTGTTTTTCTCACTTTGTGGTACTGAAGACCAACCCAGGGCTTTGCATGTTTGGCAAGTGCTTATACCACTGACCTAAACTCAGCCCGAGAGTTAAAACCAAGTAACTTATTGGTTATTACCTACAGTAACTATTACATAGGTAATAATCATTTGTATCTATACATACATCTAAATAACTGTTTAGTTTAACTTACTTTTTTGCTTTATGAGTACCATAATGTACAATCTTTTCTAAGACTGGCCTGTTTCATCCAACACTATTATTAAAATTCACCCTTTTTGTTCCTCACAGCTTCAAGGACCTATGTCCTTGTTTTAAGTGTTTCTATAAATAGTGTATGGCTAGGTTTGTTTAGACTTGATATCCAATCTTTCTCCCCCTCTGGCTACTTTAATACTTTTGCATTTACTGCAGTTATTGATGGACCCGCTGTAACTGTTTTGCCATCTCACTTGATTTCACGTACCTTTTCTATGTTCATTTCCCAATTTTCTGTTGCTTTTCCTTACTCCACATCCCATCACCTCACCTAGAATACATTGTTTTATTTCCTGTATTAATTCTGAAACTTTAACATGCATTTTAGGACTGTAGTTGACAGCAACTGTGCATACACAAAATACAAAAACACAGAAACATCATAATTATGACTAACACTCTTCCCATCCTGTGTTCTAGTTTTAGTTTTTCAATTTTGTATAACCCTCAGATAACATGTTTACATTTTCCTACATATAAGTATCACTACCATCGATACAATTCACAGTATAGTATTTAGGGTTATGTATTTCAGAACCAGAAATGAGATCCAGGGCTGTGTTCCTGTTGCTCATTATTTTTGAACTGTGTTTAACCTTAAGGTACCTACCACTTGTTTTACTGTATGAGGCACTATTCTTTACAAGTGTAAAGTCGATATTTATTAATTCACTTATTCTTCAGGACACCCCAATGGGCTATGTTCAAGAGCTCCACCTTGTGACTCCTAGATTTCTCTACTTCCGTGTCTTAGAACCAGAATGAACACCCAAGCCTTTCTGCTTCCCAGTTGCCTCCACTTACCTTTCATTCCATTAGGTAGTAAAAGCCTCATCCCAAGTAAGGACTTCTCTTATTCTAAGACGTCTCATAGTGCTCACGTACAATTCCAGGATAGTCACTCACATGGCTTTTTGAGGTTACCGAGGCAAGTACTGAACCCTACAAGGTCTCTGAGAAGTGTCACCTTGATGTGTTTAGGCTCAGCCATTTAAAGATCACACCAAAACCCAAGGCTGCTCTTGAGTTATGGACAATGCCTGAGCATTTTCTGAAGCTTTGGAGAAATTATTTTAAACTTTCACCCACAGATTCTGTCTCCTTGAGCCAAAGTGGCAGACAGCTCTACCTTACTAGTCCATGCACTTTTTTTGTGAAGTCAAATTAACAAGCCAATTCGCAAATGTTTTTCTCTATGGAGTCTCACTTTCATTTCCTGGGCAAACCAGACCACCTGTTAAGAAATGGATGACCTTATCAGTGGACATTTTTCTAGTTGTTTCTCACCACAGGAAAGCTGTCTCTCAACCACCACAGACTCACAGGTCTCAAGATTGAGGTTTGAGTCTATCTTCTTCTTTTTCCTCTTCTCACTTGACCACATTTCAAGGCCTCCAACATTGTGTACAAGGCAACAATACTGCTGGCTTTGTACTGTCATTCATTAAGATGCTATAAAGGCCAAGAATAAAACAACTGTGGAGATCTAACTTACACAGATCACAGGCACAGGAGCATGAAGAAGTGCCACTATGATGTTGAGAAGGCTGCCTAGTGTGGGTCTGAGAGAAGTTAAGGTGGCTTGGGCTGCAGGCGCATCTACTGATGACAAGCCCTGTCCAACACACAGCTTCTACATTAAGTGTTGTCTATGGTTTCTGTGTGAGCTCTAAAAGTTTTCTCCTCTTTACCCAGGAATAAACTCACTTCAGATGGAATTCATTTACAAAAGGTAGACTATGTTTATTTAGAGTCACAAGCAGCTAACTTACTTTGTGACTCAAGACCACAAACCACTTCTCTACTTCATGCTGGGCCCTACAGCTGAGACTCAAGATTGACAGAAGTGCTGGCTGGGACCTATTCACAGGTTTACAAGCTTCTCATTGAGGGCGATCTGTGACTGTGTGAGATTGGCCAGGTAGGTCACCATCAGCAGGTCCTGGAAGACAGAAGATTGACAAGTGAGAGGCTGGATGGAAAGGGTGTAGGAATGCTGGTGCTGGCCAGCTCCACCTGACTGTGGATGTGAGACCAGTCCCAGATAGATGACAGATGGGACCTGAGAAGCTGGAGGCAGACAGATGACAGATGGGACCTGAGAAACTGGAGGAAGAAGGCAGGCAGGCAATGCCTGGGGATATTTCCCATCTCTGCTGGTGCAACAGTCGTCCAGAGGTGCTTTAGCTGGGATCCATGGGTGGAGTAGGGGGGTCTGGGTACACGACGGGGAAAATAAGAAACTGCGCTCATCACTTGTGAATTTTAGCATTTCTTTCTCAAATCTAGACAAGTCACAGTAGTACCAGCAGTACCTGAGAAAAACGAATCAAGGAAGGAGCCTCCAACATGTGCACTACCCATTCCTCTCTCCCAACCTAGATTTCCAAATGGACAGAGGTAAAGCCTTGTTTCCTCCATCGCACCCCAGCCCCTCACACCCAACTCCCCTCACAACGCCAATTCTGTGCAGAGCTGGAGGAGGAGGCAGGCTCCAGAGCCTAGAAACAGTACTCACATTAATGTTGCTGTTGAGCATGGTCTCAAAATCCTCAGGAATGATCTTGGGTACTTGGTTAA
>NDGM011210200.1:689-11142 GCA_002564305.1 Octomys mimax | reverse complement strand
CGGGGAGATGGCTCAGTAGGATAAGTGCTTGACTGGCAAACGCAAGGATATGAGTTCAATCCCTGGTTCCACAACCTTAGGTGCAGAACAGAATGGGGAAGCCAAATGTGGTTTCACACCTCTGTAATCCCACCACTCGGGAAGGCTGAGGCAGGAAGATTACAAGTTCAAGCTCAGCCCAGACAACTTAGAGACTCAGTGAAACGGTGTCACAAAATTAAAAATTAAAAAGGGCTAGGGTTATTCATTGCAAAGGTCTTAGGTTAAGAGAGAGAGAGAGATGTAAAATAAACAAGATTAGCTTTGACCCTCTGAGAGCTCACAATAGATGTGGAAAAAGAGCTGGAACAGCTTTAACTAAGGTATAGTCGAATGATTGTTAGAACAAGAGATGAAGGGAGAGATTCTCTGCTTGCCAGAAAGGTGACCAATGGGGAAAATTTCTCAGATGAGCATTGAAGATAGAGAAGATTTCAACAGGTCTGACAACCAGTCCAAGGCTGGGGCTCTTACAGGCACTTAATAAATGTAGTAGTTGATGGATGAGAGGACAAAGTGTCACTGGATAGATCTCACATCTGCAGACAAACAAAATTGTGCCGTGGCCCTTGAGGTTAGTTAACCATGACTTTTGTCCTGACTCCGGGGTAAGGAGGCTGTGGCACTGAGCACCTCTATTCCTGCAGGGCTTGACCTCCTGGGCCTGCGAGGAGGAGGGGAGGGGAGGAAAGGAAGGCATCAGCTGCAGGGGGAGGTGATGAGAGCAGTCTTAGCTGGTGCTGGGGCACCCTCCCGGCTGCTCTGACTCTGGTGTTGGCTGGGGTGTTGCAGGAGTGGGCAGATGCCTGCTGCAGGGGACTCCGGAGCGTCCACGCCTACATCCTGGTCTACGATATCTGCTGCTTTGACAGCTTTGAGTATGTCAAGACCATCCGCCAGCAGATCCTGGAGACAAGGTGAGTGACTATAATCATCTAGTGCCACCCCTGTGACTCCTCCAATGCTGTCCTGCCCCTGAGGAAATGGGACAGTGGGTGGTCACAGGGTAAATACCTGTGCCCTCTTTGCCACACATACTTTCAAACATACACACAATTGTATTTTCCTGTCCTCGCTTCTGTTGACTCATTTTTGGACCTCAAGGTTGCTAGAGCTAGTTAACGTGTGAGCCTCAGTTTCCTCATCTGTAAAATAGGAACAACAGTACCCATTTTGGATCAGCTGTGCTGATCAAAGGATGTTAATTCACTGAGGGCTGAGGGCTGCACCTGAAGCAGAACAAAGAGTACGAGAATCCTGTGGTTGTGAGACTGCCCAGGTTTTGAGATGCTTGCCTCGCCCCACAGGGTGATTGGCACCTCGGAGACACCCATCATCATTGTGGGCAACAAGCGAGACCTGCAGCATGGCCGCGTGATCCCACGCTGGAACGTGTCCCACTTGGTGCGCAAGACCTGGAAGTGCGGCTACGTGGAGTGCTCTGCCAAGTACAACTGGCACATCCTGCTGCTGTTCAGCGAGCTGCTCAAGAGCGTCGGCTGCGCCCGCTGCAAACACGTGCACGCTGCCCTACGCTTCCAAGGCGCGCTGCGCCGCAACCGCTGTGCCATCATGTGAGGCCCGCGTGCCCTGCGGAGGGCAGCAGCAGTGGGGCGAGGAGCCTGCGGAAATTGAACTCGCGGTCCGGGCCTGAACGGCCCCGCAGTCACGCACCTCCGCTGAAAGGCCAGGGCGAGAGGGAGCCCTGAAGAACTCCTCCACCCTCCCCTTCTCATGCATTTGTCTTCCTGGGACAACCACCTTCACTGCTGTAGCTAGAGTAGTGTCCGCTCAGCCCGAGCTGGTGCCACATCCTTTTGGGATTGGGGGCGAGCGAGTGACATGGAGGGTGGGTGAGGAGGTGCTGCTGCCTTGGCTGGGCCCCCATGGTCCTCTCCAGAGTGTGTCTGTCTTTGTCCAGTGTCCTCCTTTTCCCACGTCTGTCTGCCCAACCATCTGTTAGTTCTTCCTTGTCTTACTGCCCTCCGGTGTCCTTCCCTACCCCCAGCTCCACTCACAGGGCTCTCATTCAGTTCATTCCCTTGTCACAGATCCTGGCAGCTTTGGATGCCAGGCCATCTGGCCCACAGCGCCACTGGCACAGGGCAGAGAGCTGCGGGTGGCCCACGGACCGCAACCAAGAGGTCTAAGGGTTGAGGTCCCAGATCAGTCAGGGGGAGAAGACTGAGCTCTCCTGTTCCAGGGAGACCTCCCTGCCCAACAGCCTCCAGAGACACAACAACCTACCTTCCAGCCTTAACTCGATGGTCCGTCCCTGCCGGGTGCCCCTCACCCCTTTCCTGACTCCAAAGCCAGATCAACCCCTGGGTTAAAACTTTTGTTTTAATAGCATGGAGAGGGAATTTCCCCAAAGGACAGATTCCTTCCCATGATGCCAGGTTCCAGTCCTCTATTACCTCCTGCATCAGGTGATTTGGGGATGTGGAGTTCTGGGGGTCTGTAGGCTGTGGGTAGGGTGGTGCCCAGGAAGGGGTCAGGTTGTGCCAGTGATGATTCTGCCTCCCCATCCCACCCCACTCTGATTACCCCAAATTCTGCCTGCCTCAGATCTCAGGGTACCCTGATTCTTCTGGGCAGGAACTGGGAGAAGAATTATGGGGACCGGTATGCCCGGGGAAGATATGCCTGCATCCCCACCCATAGGTGGAGGCCCTCAGGATCTGACACCCTGTGTCCCAACACCAGTTGGCCCTATGCCCTAAGTCACTCCACCCCATTTTCTCCGGCTGCTTGGCCGGGTTTCTACCTCTCGTCACCGGAGCTGATCACTGTCAGTTTTGTACCGATTTAGAAATAACAATAATAATGATTCTAGGAAATGCCCTGAGGGGTTCATGGGGGGACTTGAAGAGAGAAAGAAATGGTGCCATGTCCCTTGCCCCTGGCCAAAACAAGTTCTCTTCGAGGCTGAGCCCTTGGTGCTGGTCCAGTGGAAGGATATCAGGGACCCTTGGTTAAAGGGGGTAGGCACATAGAACAGTCCAGCTTCAGCCAGGGCTACAGCATGGAGGCCAGGAAATCAGGTAGCCCAGAATGTCGGTGCAGAGGAGGCTGGGGGAAGGTCATAGGTGGGGAATGTGTCATTGAGATCCATTGTGGAGGATCGATGATTCTTCTGCTTCCCCCACTGCTCTCCACTCCTCTCACTGGGGGCAGCACAGCCCTACAGCCACTGCCCTGACTTTGGGCAGAGCATTATACTGGGCCTCAGTCCCTGCTATGCTCCATGACTTGGGCAAATGACTTGCCCTCTCTGAGCCTCCCTCTGAAACAGAGGAGGTGGCTCCCCTCCCCACACACACACTTTGGAGTGGCCAGGAGGGTAAGGAAGAGGGCTGCCCACTCTTGTCTTTGCACCCTTACCCCCTGGTTCACCAGTGGGGTGGGGTCCACAGGTGGCAGCATTTCCTGTGTCCTCTTACTCCCAACTTTGAGGCACCTGAGGTGAGGGTGGGGGACCCAGACTTCTGGCTGCCCCCAGTGGGAACCATTGGAGTGTACTCCCCCAATTAACCTCCCCCCCACAGCCCTGCACTTCATCCCAGGTCTTGGGTTTCAGGCCCCTCCACACCCATTTGGAGTCTCTGTCCTTCCCACCACCCACCAGGGTTTCCCACCACAGGGTCTGGAAGTGTGTGATGCCCATTAGGCTGTTGTTGGAAGTCAGATTAAACATCAGGGAGTGTTTCCCTTGTTTCTGTACCAAGGTGTTGGCTCTGTTCCAAATGGAAGCAGGGGATGTGTCCCTATAGTGCCTGCCTGCTGAACTCTGGGTGGTGGGAGGGTGACGATGAAGTGGTTGCCAGTCCCAAGGCTCAGGTCAATGAGGAGGTCAAAGGAGAGTTTGGGGACAGATCCCCTTTCCACCAAATTCCAAACCAGGAGGAAACATCATTTTTCACTTGCTGTTTTTGCTGCAAACTTTTTATAACAAGACCCAATCCCCATTTCTCCTGCATTTTCTCCCTATACAGGATTGATGCCTTGTGGCCTCTTAGGTGTAACTTTTGGGACACTGATATGTCAGAAGTAGCCAGCCCTCTTGCCCCTGAATGGATTGGGTCCCAAGCTCAGCAGCCTAGAGCTCGAGTCTCTGTCCATGGTCGTGAGCTTGTAGCCAGTTCCAGGAAAGAAACTTGTTTGGCAAGGTTGGCAGAGTCTCTAAAGAGAAGCCTTCTCTCACACCCAACTCCCTCCACTGAGATAATCCTTGAGGCTAAACTTTCCTACACCTCCACAGTCATAGAGGTGGGGAGCACAGATACTGGGGCCTTTAGCACAGACTCACATGTGTTTGATGACTTGGTGTTTTGGGAGCAGGTGGCCCTAGTGAGAGGCGAGGAATTGGGGGAACTTTACCTTGGAAATGCATTAGGATACAAGATCCCCCCCCCTCCGCCCTTTGGCTAATTTTGGAATTGGAATGGAAGTGATTGATTGTCCTTTTGCTCAATAGAACAGAGTCTATACTTGACGTTGGACACCTTCCTGGCCAACGTCGTCTATTGAGATGACAGAAGCTCCCTACTGCCCTTGCATACACAGGCATCCATTTTTCTCTACTCTTTCTCTACCTGCAGGCTCGTCAGACCCAGGATTCCTCTGAGGGGGGCTGAGCTTGATCAACTTGCTGAGGATGTCGGCCCCCCAAAGGCTGGGGGCTTTTCTCCAGTGGAGCTGGTGGCTCTTTTTTTCCTTCTTCCATCTCACTGGCTGAAGCTCTGTCCATTTGGGATACTTCTCTTCTCTTCTTGCCCAGGGCAGATCTTAATGGCCTCTCCTTGGATGGTGCCCTAGGGAGACTCAGGCAGAGGTAGTCCAGTGGCTTGGGGATTCGTGAAGGATTCTTCTCAGGTCTGTGGTCTCTCCGTGGCCGGATCCTGGGCCTCAGCTTCAGCTTGTAGATGGATGGAACCCTCTTGGGCTTCCGGAGTGTTCTCTTGCCTTTGCCCAGACATCCGTTGGCCTTGTCAGAGCTGAGGTCCAAAGGCAAAGGTGTGGAGACCTCAGGGCTAGTAGACACCTGAGGGGCTGAGCGGTCCTGCCCTCCTGAAAGTGAGACCTTCCCCATCTTTGTGCCTTTGGCACCTGGTCTTGCCTTTGTCAATGGCCCAGTCTCTCTGGCTCCTAGTTTTTTGCTTATGTTTCGTGGGCCTGCAGAAACAGCTGGCTTACAGGAGCCTGCAGGGGACACATTCCAGGCTCCCAGGTCCACTTTAAGGAGGGATGGGGGACCCTGAGCCAGTTCCTGGATGACTTGGTCATAAAGACCCCCAGGCTCAGGCCACTGCCCACCCAGGCTGGGGACATAGACTCCACTTCGAGGGACAGTTGGAGGCTCTGTGCCCTGGGGATGGGCACCCTGCATCTCTAACCTCTTCATGTTGGCCACAATCTCCTCCTCAAGGCTGTGGTAGGTGGTTTTTTCCTTGGCCCTGTGCAGGGCCAGGGGAGTACACCTCCCCTTTAGCTCCTGTGGGCCCAGGTCCCAGGGCTCTCCAGCCTCTACAATGACCTGAGTGTCTGCCCACTGGTCCCCCTGCCTCCTCCCTTCCACAGAGTTGTCATGTCTGGACCCATCCAAGTCTCCTATGACATCCCTTAATGGGCTGGGACCTCTGTTTGGCTCTGCTGTGTGTCCTCTACTTAGACTACCTGGAAAGCTTCCTGGGCTGGGAGGGCAAGCAGGTGGCACCCCAATGGGTACCTTAGTGAGCCCTTTGACAGGGGATGGAGAACGGACAGATGCTGGCTCCCTGAGCTGGAGGGATGCACCCTCAGCCTCCCCCCGGGGTGGCAGCATGAGGAGTTTGGCAGAGGAATGAGGCAGGGGAGATGGTCCTCTTATGGATGCCCCTTTGGTGGTGGCTTGAGGAGCTTGGGGTCCCTGTGGGTTGGGGGCCCCGGCATAGGTTCCTTGGCTAGCCATCTCCTTGTGAGCCCAAGATGAGGAAGTCTTTCTGCTAGTGAGTCCCCCAGAGTGTCTGATATCTTTCTTCCCTGATGGGGTGCACTTTAGGTCTTGGTCCCTATGAGTGGGTGAGAATTGTGGACTGGGTGGACTGTCATCAGCTGGCAGCTGCCTCTCAGATGAAATGAGCAGCCTTTCCTGGGACCTGAAAAAAGAAAAATCGGAGTCTGGAAATAGAGACTTATCGAGAGCATAACCTGGCTCTGGGGAAGGGGGCGCTTTCCCCTGCCTGAACACCAAGCAGGCTGTAAAGCACCCCCACAGCAGTCACTGTTCAAGTCTCCTCTCCCTTGTTCCCCCGAGTAGCAGATAGAAGGAATAGAAAGAAACCTGGCCCAGGCCCGGGGTAACTTCAGGTCCTGATTGATGATCCCAGTCCAGAGGGCTGGCAATCAGAGGACACTCACCATGGGGGGAGGGCTTAGTCTGAGCCCTACCATGAGACGGCAGAAGGACCTGGGGTATGTTTGTTCCCTTTGTGGGGCTCAGCCTCCCTGCCAGTGAGATGAGCTGCGTGTGAAAAAACTAGATGATTCCAAAGCACTGGGATGTTCTGAACACCTGGGATTTGTTAGGGTAGAGGCCCTGCTTCCTGTATATTGGGGTGGGAGTCCCCCCACGAACAGGAACTCCAAAGGAGAAAGAAGTTCCCTATACCTTCGGAATGGAGCCATCTGTCTGAGGACTGGAGCCCCTGCTCTCTGCTTGTTGCAGGGTCTGGGGGAGGAGGAGGAGGAGGGTGGTCTCAGCTTTCGGCCTGCAGCAGTGTATGTCTTCCAGTCCACGGGGGGAAGCGGGCTCTGCGAGCGGCTGATGGTCATTGTAGGCTGGGGCAGGGAGGGTCCACCCTGCATGCTCACCTCGTGCTGCACTGGTGGGGCTGGTGGCTTCAGGAAGCTGACTGGTTTGTGCGCTACCAACATAATCCCCCGGAGAAAAAAAGAGGAGAAAGGGTTCAGATTCTGATGCTGGGGTTCCTTGCCCCCCTATCCCAGCTGTGCCATGCCCCACATCCCAGCTTAAAGACAGTGGTGACTACAGTGGCGGCACCCGTATTTCTTCCTCACAATAGGATAGGGTGGGAGCAGATCTAGTTAGAGGGTCCACCTGTGGGGCCTGTTAAAGCTGTATTTGTACTGCTGGTCCATGTCTCCTACTTACAGTGTCTCCAAGTGCTGACAGAGATCACAGAAGGAATAAATACCTTCACAAGTCGCACTTGGTGCCACCAGACCCCCAAAGTCCTCAGAAATGCACCCTGACCACGTGCTGATTCCCGTGTGTTGCCCACCACCTTGTGGCTGTAGTTAGTACCACACTGTGACTGCTCAGCTATAGTGTCACTCCTCCATCCTCTTTTCTTTTTTTCTTGGCAGAACCAGGGATTGAACTCAGATCCTTGCGTTTGCCAGTCAAGCGCTTATCCTACTGAGCCATCTCCCTGCCCCCCCATCCTCTTGAAATTCTCCCAAATCCCCACACCCCTACTGCACCCGAAGATAGGTCCTGCCTCCCACCTCTGCCACTGGTCTCCCCACCCAGAGTCATGCTTCTGCAGACAACCCCACAGGGAGGGGCCTCTCAGAGGGGCTTACAGAGTGATGTGCACCGGCAGGGGTCATGTTTGTCCAGATAGTGGCCAAGTGTGTCCCAGCCACCTCCCACACGCACCATCACATGGCTCCGGAGGATCTGAGGAGCCAAGGATGAGGTTGAGGGCAGGGTGGAAGGGCCACCTGTTCCTGGGCCACCTGCAGGTTTGTGGCCTATTTAGGGGTACACCCATCTATGTACCCATGCACACACATGCAGATACTCCCTTGAACAAATGTGTAGCTGGAAGCAAGTATATTTTGCATTCTAGGCTCAGGAGTTGCATCAGATAACACATCTTGTCACAAGTGAGGCTCAAACTTCCAAACAGGGCTATCCCAACTGGACAAGGGAATCCACAAGTACTGCACAGCACTTGGCCCTGGGGCACCCCCTTCTTTCCCTTCTAGCAGAGGGGTTTGCACCTGCCCATCCTTACACTTGCAATGCGGCCCTGACGCCTCTCAGATGCCCCTGATTTTGCCTCTGTAGTGTGTGTAGCAGAGCTTAACCCATGCTGCACAACATCGGGCCGGGTCACACTGTCTCTCCAGGTTTCAGTTCCTCAGGTGAAAGAGGGGCCATAATTCCTGTGCCTACCTGCACTCTAAGGCTGTTGCCTGAGGGTCTGGGCTGCTGGCTGTGCTTAGAAGTGTACCTTGTACTCAAGGAAAAGGAACCAACCAAGTATTGGGGTGTGGGTGGGAGGCACACCTCAGACCTGTGTTGCTTTGCTCCACAGGGTATACCAAGCAGGACTGTGGGGGCTGAGTGGCGGGGGCTGCACACTGAGCACAGACTTGAAGACCTCAGGCCCCTTGTTCAGACTGAGCTTCTGGCTAGTCAGAGTGGAGTACTTTGGGGTGGGAAACTGAGGACACATTCTCCATCCCCTAATCCTGCCTGAAGGTACCCTCCGCACTTAGTAGTTTCCAGTTCTTGCCCTTGGATTTGGGTGAGGTCTCAGGGAAAGGAACCTGACTGTGCTGAGCCTGGAGATCCACCCCAGGCAGACTTACCCTGATGAAGATGAGGGTGTTGGAGTCCCCCACTCGGTACTTCCCTTCAGACACCTTGACCATGGAGAACTGCACTGGGCATGTGCAGTGGCTCACCAGGTTCTGCACCTGCAGAATGTTGGTAGACAGCTCAGCTGTCCCCTGTCTAGGCACCCAAGGCTCCTCCAGTGCGGGGTCAGGCTAACCAGGGGCCTACCTGCCTCCAGAGCCACCCCCGAGCTTGCTGCTGAGGTCAGGGCTGGGGAGTGATGAGCAAAGAGAAAGCTGAGAAGACTTTTAAGTGTGCAGGTGAGAACCAACTGTGGCTGATTCCTTCGTGGATCAGCTGCCAGAGCTGTGGAGCACAGGCTAAACAAGCAGGTGCCGGTGGAAGCTGACAAGCTCGCATCAGAGTCTTGTGTCCCTCCACACAGGCCCTTAGGAGACCTCCCCAAGCTCCACATCCTTGGGTGGCAAAAGCATGATGGAAGCTAAAGCCTATGAAGCGGCTCTGCTCTACACCAGGATACAGGTGCTGCGACTGTCCCTACACTACAGAGACACAAGGAACCCATGACAGAGAGAGGTTCGATAATTTGCTCAGGGTCACCCAGTGGTGAAGCAGAGGTGCTAAGCCTTGAGCCAAGGGACCAGGGAGGATGGAGTATCCCTGTTCTACACATCTGTCCCTCTGGGGGTTCAGAGGCGTGTGGCACCTGACCGGAGGCAGAGCCAAAGCTGCCAGCGGTTAGGGTTGGGGTTCAGCACGAACCACTTGGGCCTGAGGGTGCCTGCTGTGGCTCACCATCTGGTCCAGGTTCCGGAAGTGGCAGGGCCGGCGAATGGGGGGTGCGGGCCGCGGGGGATCTGGCGGAGGCAGTGCCAGGTCCTTGCGTAACTCCTCATCAATCTCCTCCTCCAGCTGCACCAGGGTGGGCGCCGCCACGCCGAAGCGCCAAGCACGGCGGCCCAGCTCCAGCAAGCACAGCATCACGTTCTTCACGTTCTTGCGCAGCACCAGGTCCTCTGTCTCGAACATCAGCACCTCTGACATGGGGCGGGGAGAGGGGTGCAGGCGGCCTTAGTCCCCTGCTGACCCTGACTGTCCTGAGACCCGGTAGGAGACAAGATTTACAATCTCGCGGTCGGTCCGAGGTTGCTCAGGGGCTGGGGTGGGTAAGACACCAGCCTCTCTCAAGAGGCCACACAGTAAAACAGAGGAACCATGGCCCAGCTGCGGAGTCCAAGAGAGGGTGAAGGGGGGCGTGGCCTCCTCCCACTCGTCAGCCAGGAGCAGGAAGCTCCGCTCCGCTTTCCAGCTAGGCCTCTCCGTGTCCAGCAGGCTCCTGAGTCCCCGCGCCCAGGCAGAGCCAGACAGGGAAGAGCACGGGCTCTAGATCCCCTCCCACCCTCCAGCTGTGTGACTGGAGCCTCAGTTTCCTCCACTCTAGATGGGGATGTAGTGTTTTTCATGGGGTTGTGATCTGGAGTTGGTAAGCTAATAATTGTTAATATTTTCAGATAATGTCCGGTACAGAAAAAGTGCTCTATAAGGGGCCGGGGAGATGGTTCAGTGGAATAAGTGTTTCACTGGCAAGCGCAAGGGCCTGAGTTCAATCCCCAGTTCCACAAAAAAAAAAAAAAAGTGCTCCATAAAACATCAGCTTTTTTTCCTCCTCTTTTTTGATACTAGGAATTGATTCAATCCAGGGCATTCACAGTGGGCTACAATGTCAGCCCTTATTTATTTATTTATAAATTTTATTTATATGTGTGTGTGCGCGGCCAGCTCAGCCCACCAGGGGGCGGGGCTGGCTGGCATGTGGTGCTG
>NDGM011210195.1:7907-20192 GCA_002564305.1 Octomys mimax | reverse complement strand
AAAAAAAAAAAAAAAAAAAAAAACAGACAGCAATATAGTATAGCCCTTGTGGAGTAATTATTAACCACCATTTGTGGCCAGTTATGTGGATAGAATGGCTTTGGAGAATGTCTTCAAGAAAAGTCATGCAGATTTTGGCAGTCAAAAGTTAGCTGGGTCTTACTGCACTGGAATACCTCACGAGGAGTGGCAGGGAATCTGTAGCATCTGTTGCAGGGACTAAATGAGATGGACTGGTAGCTTACACTGAGAGTAGACAAAGCTTTCATAGTCATGAAAAAACAAAGCTCAATTTCAGGAATCAAGAAATGCAAATTTAAAATTATTTTAAATCAGGTATGATTGAAAAATACAATTAATGTTTAAATAAAAATATTTAGATGCAGCCAGAGTAGACCTAGGACATGACCTCTTTTTTGCTGCATAATAAACAAGTAGAGCAAAGTTGCTTCACTGGCCTGGTGGACACACACCTCAAAGAATTAAAAAAGTGAGATACAGCACCCTTTCTATCAATTCATGCTGTTAACTTCATCATTCCAACAATTCATCACAAAATGGCTCCTTTGAGCATTTGATCAGTACTTTGAATATTATTCTTCCAAGGGAGATGGGTATTTATATATGATGTTTTTGCATTACTGGATGGATATATTAAATTCAGCAATGGAATCAGTATAACACATATATACTTTGATAAGAATTATACTCTTTTTTTCTTTTCTTTTCTTTCTTCTTCTTTTTTTTTTTTTAGGAAAGGGTCTACAGGGTGTTCAGGGTCTCACTACTAGATTGGACTTGCAGCGATCTGCCTGTTTATAGCCTCCCAGATTCTGGGATTACAGGCATATGCCACCACACCCAGTCTCAACTGCCATCTCAGCATGCCCAGGGGTGGGGCCTGCACAGCAGGTCTGGGTATTATACTCTTCATAACACACAATTGCCAGAGCCAGAGCAATATTATACCACCAGAATTACAGAAGAAGTGTGATGTGGTATTAAGGATGTCTTGAACACTCCCTGAATTAATGAAAAAGAATGAGTTATTTATTTATAACTTTCATAAAATACATCTACTAAATATGAAAAGATTTCCAAAACTAGTGCTATAATGTAATTGTTTAATGTTTACATAGGACAATTAAAGCCTTATACATTGAACATTGTACTGAGTTGGGACATTATTACCCTACTAGGTCCCAGAGACCTCAGAACTTGGGTACTGCCATCATGGCATGTTTATAGATGACAAAAAGGAAGCAGTGAATGGGTGAATACTTTGATCTATATCACAAAATTTAGAACTAACTTGGGTTAGATTGATAGGTTTTTCCATTACAATCCTTTCATACATTAATGTGTGTATTCAATACCTTTATTCTAAGTAATGAGATTTTGTTTTGGGGGTTTACAATCCTGGTAAGAATGAAGAACATTTGGTTCATCAATTGAAAATAAAGAGGTGCACTTCTGGATGGAAAATTTATTCACCTAAATTGGGATCTACGACATCTGTCCATAAAGGCACAAATGCTCTAAATGGTATATTTTTTAAAATGATTTTTTTTAAATCCTAAATGTAAGCCACTTGTTCCTAAAGCAAATGCAGTAATGATCACATTGGCAGGGTGCAGTAATGATCATCCTTGGCAGTCTAGGATATACTACGATAAGTGCAGGGATTTAGACACTTAAAGAAAGAATTCTTTAGGGATTTGGAATGTAAAGCATGGCTTCCTTATTTTAGGATGAATATATCTCAAGAACTTGAATTATGAGCTGTGAATGAAATCTAACTGAACCTAATATAGTAAGTGCTCATGAAAAAACACATGTTGAAATGCTTTTTAATCAAACAATATCTCATCCTATAGCATTTTCTACTTAGAATGTTTAAAATACACACATAACCACTATCTCTCTCTCTCTCTCTGTCTCTGTCTGTCTGTCTCTGTGTGTGTGTGTGTGTGTGTGTGTGTGTGTGTGTTTGGTAATTTGATAGACACAACTAATAAATAGCATGATTATCTTTATTTATTTATTTATTTTCTTCTTGCAGAACCAGGGATTGAACTCAGGCCCTTGCGTTTGCCAGGGAAGCACTTATTCCACTGAGCCATCTCCCTGGCCCCAGCATGATTATCTTTAAAACAGTTGTTATTTTAGCTGAAAAACGGGACCTAATGTAATTTAGCATCTGTTCCAGTTCCTGTTACTAAGAGTTAAAGTAACACAAAACTTAATGACCTTATTTTATATAACATTTGCTAAATTCATGGATTCTACAGACCCAAAGTCCAGGCAGGACAGAACCTGTCTCTGCTATATCTCAGCCAGCCATGAAACCTTGAAGCGAGGCTCACTGTTAGCTCAGAGCTGGGATCTCAGAGTCCCGCTTGCTTGCACAGCTGTCTCTGCGCCAGCACAAAGGACAGAAGCACCTCCACAGTCCTCCTGTGTGATTGGGTCACTCCCAGCGGGTGACCTCCCAGGAGGCGGGCTGACCTCCCAGGAGGCTGACACCTCATAGTCAGTTTCCAGCCTCCAAAAAAAACAAACAAACACTCTGGAGAATGAAGTGTAACCTATATCACTGCCTACAACATAGCCTGTGATGTTTTGCAGGGTTGTTTCTCCCATGTTATGCTACTGATAAACAATTTCCAAGCCACCAAAAGAACACTAATATGATAAAAGAAAAAGTAACCAATAGTTCTAGTTTCATTGGTTAAATCTAATTTTACCTCAGGAAATACAAGTTCTCTTTAAGTAATTTAAGCAGTTTAACCCTTTTCTCTATCATTATTTCTTCCTCTCTCTTTAGAAAATTCTTTTCTTGACCATAATGCAATCTTACTCTGACTCCACTATAAACCCAACATAGGTGCCTAAATTTCCTTTATCAATATCATATTATACTAGTAATCACTTTTCTCCTTAATGATTATCAACATAATAGCTAAACATTAATTCTATCGATCAATAATATTAATAGCTGCATTAGAGTTTAAAACTCTATGAAATTCCTATTATTTGGCTGATGGTCTAACATTCCTGAAGAGTACACTAGCACACACCAAGAAGGAGCACTCAGCCCTTACTATTAAAATCTCTGTACTTCCTTTTTCATGTTCTCATCTATTCTCAGGCCAACTCTCACTTCCATACTCACTTCTCTGTCTCTTGAAAGTACTTCATAATAGTTGATGTTCTTTTTTTATGTACATATGTAATATATAAACCCATACATATGTATTTACACATATACATATATACCTACACATTATTCTGAGAATGGGTAAATAAATTTGTCTCTCCTGTGAACACTGGCAATTTAACAGCCTGCTAAACTTTCCCAGCAATGGATTGCCACAATTTAAAAAACTTATCACATGTGAGAATATATAAATATCACTCCTACTATCATAAAGTTAAAAACTTAAAATTCTGTGTTTAAAAAAAAAGGATAGATGTGCAGCTACTTTCTCTTAATTCAATGAGAAGAAAGATTTGTACTCATAGTGTTTAGACAGGATATCATGTCATCATCTTGTACTATGAAAAACAACTAGGAAGATAACAATATGCAATGTATTAATTATTGAAACTCTCCTACTAATCGGTTTTGGAACTGTCTCATTTCTATTTGTTTCTCAATAATGTTTTGTTGTTGTTGTTGTTTGTTTGTGGAACCGGAGATTGAACTCAGGCCCTTGCACTTGCCAGGGAAGCACTTATTCCACTGAGCTATCTCGCTGGCCCCTCAATAATATGTTTTAAAAATCTGTGTTTTTAGATTACTTCGGAAATGGAACAAAAATAGCTTGTAAGCCAAGTACACTACTGTTCTTCAGAAAAATCTGTGGTTAGAAAGCCTGTCTTTTGATCCCAGCACTGGAGAGGCCAAAAACAGGAGGATCACTATGAGTCCAAGCTGAATAATGAGACCCTATAACAAACAAATAACTTTTTAAAAAGTAAATAAAGAAAAAATTCTATTTTTCGAGACAGAATCTTGGTATGTATTCCAGGATGGCCTTGACCAAAATTGTTAAGCACTTGACCATAAAATGATCGTGCACTTGGCTGTCAAGCAGTGCTAAATTCCTATAAAAAATTCTAGCTGATAGCTATTTCTCCTTCTGCATAGTTCTGGCAGTCAACAGTTATTGTGTAACCACAAGTTCTCATTGTACATCTTTCTAAAAAATCTTTTATGTATAGGGGTTAGCTACACAACTCAGAAGTGTAGTGAACCTCCCTGTCTCAATTTCCTCAGAGCTGGGACTACAGGCATGTTCTACCACACTGGATTTTGAGGTCTTCAAGGCATGTGGAATCAGGGATCAAACTCTGGTCCTTGCATTTGCCAGGCAGCAGCTTAGGCCTCCAAATTATCTCCAAGCCCCATACTGTATCTTGAAGAGCAGTGCTCTATAATGTACATCCTTGCTTTACAAACTTCTCCAAATTTTTAGGTTTTTTTTATTAAATATGACTTATACTTGGTTCCCAGAATCCTATAACCTAATTTTACTATAAAGTAATAAACTGATGAAAGAAATCATATGCCAACAATAAATATGTACTAACATTCAAATTTGCAAATATAACTTGAGAAGGCAATATATCAGAGGTGAAAGTAAATTAAATAATAAAGAAAAACAGATTTTAAATTGTTTCAACAGTGAATGTAAGTGAAAATCAGTTAATAGGACAAGTAACAACATTAAATTATAATAATGGACATATACACTTTGTTCATTTTCATTTTATAAAATTTATCAAATTACTTTAATGACATTTAAGAAATTTTTGTTCATAGATTTGTTTGAGAGCCTGATAAAAGTTATGCATATGTTTCACCATAAAATATTTCACGTTTGATTTCATGAAGTCAAAAAAGTCATAGATCACTGATGAAAATTCCTGGTAGTTACAACTAAAATTTTCTTTGTACAAATTGAAAAATTACTCAATTTATAAGATGGAAAGATTCTGGAGATGGATAATGGTGGTAGTGGCCAATGACATGAATGCATTTATGCCATTGAAATGCACACTTAACAATGCTTACGGTGCTATATTGCACTGTATTGCAATAAAAGCGTAGAATATGAAGACATACTTTAACTTTCAAATTATTACTTAGTTTTACTAGAATGGAAATTTAGTATGAAAATACTAGAACTAAGTATTTTGCAAATTTTATCTAATTTAATTTAGAGAAAAATAAAAATATAGCTAGCATTATTACTCCCATTTCAAAAATAAGCCTATACATGGTGATCTTAATTGTTGTTTAAATTTACTTAGCTTAGTAATAAAACAACTAAGATTTAAGCTTGAATCTGATTCCAGTAACCAATTGCCTTTCACAAGAGAATGAAATTAATGACAGTCTGTTTTCCAAGAATTTCATGTTTTCTCATTTTACAGATGAAGAGATTCAAAGATTGTTCCTCATGAATGCTAAAGTTACACAGTTCTTTTACTCTCCTGGTGACTCTCAAAGCACAACCTATGGCCTGCCCATCTCAGCTACCCAGCGCTCAGCAGGTCAGGCTCCTCTAGACACAGGGTTCTGATGCATGTGGGCTAACAACTTTTTAACACTTTCCTTATCCAATACTCTCTACGTTGCAATGTGTGTGTCTCTGTGTGTGTTTGTGTGTGTATCTGTCTGTATGTGTGTGTCTGTGTTTGTGAATGTGTTTGCCTGTGCATTTTTGTGTGTCTGTGTGTGCATGTTTCTGAAAAGAAGCTTTCCAGTACATCAACCTAGTATCTCCCATTAAACCCACAGGACACCCACAGACTGGCAGGAAGAGGTTAAGATGCAGTATTAGCCATGATTTCTTTCACTGATTAATATTTGTAACAATGAATAGTCTCTTAAACATGTCTCAAGTTTTCTGTTAAAGAGTAAATAAGCAATATTTACAGAACCAAGGATAGGAGGAGGCTGTAATATTCCTTAGTTTTGGTTTGTAAGACTCAGAAACCTAGTGCTTTAGATTTATTCCCATTTTCCACAGATAATCCATTCTAAAACTGCTTTCTTTAAATTAAGTGAAAAAAACATTTAATTTAAAGTGACACTTATCATGTGACACTTACAATGTACTTACTACAGGCCAGATATCTTACTAACCCCAGTGCATTAGTAAAATAATTCCCTCTGTTTTACAGATGAGATCTAAAGTTTAAAGAGGTTAGCTAATCTGACTGAGGTCATAAGGAAAGGAAACATTACAGCTAGTATTCAAACTCAGGACTACTTGATTCTTAACTTCTGAACTGTTCAAGCTCCACTCCATCAGCATCACCACATCTGCCACTTCCCAAATCACCCAGGAGCCGCTGTGGACAGTGCTGCTACTGCCACCCTCCCACTGCCATTCTTCATCACTATGGTTCTCCGAGTCAGACCAGGAGTACCACCACCACTGCTCCTGCTGGCTACAGCCTATGCTCCTGAAGCAACCCTCAGAGTACAAATGGGGTAGTGCTTGTTGTGGCAAGTATAGGAGTTAAAAATCCAAAATAATACCCTTAGCTATGGACACAAAGCATCCACAGTGAAAGCAAGAAATTCATACTTTAACATACGCCTTTGGCAGTTCTCCCAGAAAAAGAGGTGAAAGGACCAGTATTCTATTCAATGGTGCTTCAGTTTTTTAGCTATTGAAAGTCTGATAAATATTATTATGGTTATAAAATATAAATAAAGAAGAATGAATTGGATAATATTCCAAGTGTAGATGCAATTGCTGATATGTTTCTATTTTGTGGTATTTGGAACAGTATGATCCAGTACAATTTTCAGGCAAAGAGATAATAGATAGATAGATAGATAGATAGATAGATAGATAGATATAAATCTCAGGGTACAAATTGATAAAACACTATTTAATACTTCAGAATAAAGAAAATAATGCAATATAGACTGACTTTCTAATTTTTTATATCTGCATCTTTAAGTAAAATATGTTAATGAGAGCCTTATTAGGTAAAAAGATATCACACTTTGCTATGACAAAAAAATTTATCAATAGATTTTTTTCAAACTTTCCATTTCTTACATTTATTTGCATCATTTAACTACATGCTAAACCAAGCATATCATGGGCATTTTGACACTGTTATACTTCATTCAAGGACATTTCAAATAAAGAAAATTTGGAAAATGATAGCAAGTGTCTACATTTCACCATTCTCCCATTAGTTTCCAAACTCCTCAGATTAATCATTTGAAGATAATTCATTAATTACTTAATGAATTGTGCACATATGCTCAAAGATACAATGGCGAGATTATTTACCACAGCACCCTTTATACAAAAATAAAACCAGTAATGACAACAAATTTATCCCTCAGTAGAACAGAAAAGTGATTTTATTTATACAATAGGTAATAATTAACAATTGATATTGAAATGTCTATATATATTATATATAATGTTAATGGAGATATATATATTTCTAAGATATAAGTATACATATAGATGATATAGATATAGATATGATATAGATATAGATATAGATATAGATATAGATATATCTGACCCAAAGAGCCAGTTCAAAACTTTATACATGGTATGTGTCAACTTGTGTAAATAATTAAATATATAAAACTACATATTTGGAGAGTGCAATTAAGAATAAGGAGGAAGGTTGTCAGGAAATAAACCTAGCAAAGACATTTAAGGCAGTAGTCAAAATCAAAATAAAATGGGGATACACAAAGATATGTGCCATATTTTGTAGTTAACCACAAATCCTCTGCAGGAACATGGCAGGAAATGAATTAGAAAGACAGACACAAGCCAAACTCTAGAACATCCTGGGCAGCACTCAGGGATCTGAAATTCATTAGTTTGAAACTGGAGAGACAGAGAAGGGATTTAGTAAGAAAATAAAGTAATCTAATCTATAATTTAGGAAGATAACTGTGACTGTCAGATGGGGAGGATTTTAACAGAATTAGAAATTTTTTACACTGATCCGAGCAAAAGACTTTACCTAACACGTATTGAAGAACAGCTGTGGAGGGGTGAACGGTCAATAAAATTGAAGAAAGAGAAAGGAGCCAAACATGGTAGTCCTAGCTTTCAGAGAGACTGAGGTGGGAGGATACTAATTCCATGCCCAACCTGGGCAATTTAGTACTCAGCAAGACCCTGCCTCACAAGAAAATATAGATTGAGGCTGGGGAGATAGCTCAGTGAATAAGTGCTTGCCTGGCAAGTTCATGAACCTGAGTTTGGACCCTGGACCCTGGTACCATCAAAAAAACCTCTGTGTGTGTGTGTGTGTGTGTGTGTGTGTGTGTGTGTGTGTGTAATAAATTTATATAATATATATATATATATATATATATATATATATGTCGTTCAGTGTGAAGGCCAATTTCCAGTAACAGAAAATAGAGTGGGGAGGAAGAGGGTGAGGGAGAAGGGACAGGGAATGAGGCTGGGACAAGAAGAAGGAACGAATTAAAGATGAATTTTGGAATAATGGGTGGGAAGTGAATTTGATGGGAGGTGGATTTTCTATTATTAGCAGGTTCTTCAGAAGCAAATCTTAATACAAAACTAGAAACAAGTGTCCAGTTCTCATAAGTAAAGAGATATTATTTTAAATTTTTCATTAAGTGGTTTAAAAGTGAGAATGGAGTTTACAGTGCCTACAAAGAAAGAAGAAAAGGCATAAAAGAAGACAAAGAATGGTCATAGTGTTGAACAAAAGCCATAAAGAATTCTTGCTTTGGAAGACACAAAACTGTGTATCTGGCAAATACAGACTAGAAAAAGACTAGCCAAAAATATATTTGAAGGATCTTTCCAAATATTTTGATAACTAAATGCATTTTTAGTTGAGTAAACACTTCACAAATTCTGATACAACTAGCCCATGAAAGCATTCTCACATATATTCTTGTAATTCTGAGGTCATCTGGATATTATGTTCTGGTCTCATGCCTACCATTCTAATCAGTGTGTATTTGATGGAGGTGACAAAAAAAAATGTCTCACTGAAGACATCTTTGGGAATCAGGCATGGAGGTATAGCACAGAAAATGAAAAAGAAACCAGAAATTTACTGATAGAACTTAATTTTGACTTGCATTACCACTGAAGTTCCATTTTGTTTTTACTGAAACTTTCTTTGAAAGCTTATTGCTTGAACTTCCAGCATGAAGTCATTACAATGCTAATGAGGGTATACATATTAAAAAAGATACTAGAGCAATTCTACATGTGCAGTGGCAAAATTTAATATGTAACAAATTGGATTTATTCTCAACATTGAGGGCTTCTCATTATAGATAATTGCTCTGAAAAGCACATTTTTTTAATATTGCTATATTCCTAAGAGCTAAAAAAGTAAAAGGTACCCACTGTAACATTTAAAAAGAACCTTATTTGAGAAAAATAAATTTCATTAAACTGTTGGTAACATGTTCAAGTGAATAATAAAGTTCCAATCTTCAGGGTTTACATTAAAAAATTTTATACATATTGTACCTCCATCACATAAATTCTCAGATTAACATTATCAGTAATGAGTAACTACAAAATGAGCCTAAAAATATAATAGTAATCAAATATATCCTACTAGTTCCTGAATGATTTAATAATCTTCAATCAATTATTAAAATGGAGTCCAAGTGGTTAATTATGATTTAAATATTTGGCTATTTGACTCAAGTATTTAACTTAAATAATCCATTGAAATATCTAGAATGTACTTCTTAAAACAGAATTTTGAAACTCTTCAGCTAAATAGTGATCTGGAGAAGGAATATAAGTTAAAAATATGAATTGAGACTACAAAGCATTCTAAGCAGATTATGATCTCAAATTATAGTATTTTCTCTTAACCTGATAAAAATATTCTAGGCCTTGCATATGATTACGTTAAGAAACTGCTGCTGAGAATTGCAGTTAACGCTGCCATGAAACTTTCATATCATCTTCCCTCTTTATAAGAGGCATGATTTTCTGTCGTTAAAGGTAGCTTAGATAGAGAGATGAAAGCAGATGTCCTGACACATCCGATGACCGCACACTGCTTAAAGGACATGGCAGCAGCTTCAAAGGAGGGGAAAGAAGCTCCCCGACAGGTCCCATGTCATGTCATCAATTACAGTCCTGTCACACTAATGACGAAAGGAATGCAGGGCACGATGACAATGGGACATTCGTCTTGCTCTGCTCTGGGGAGGCACACCTGTTTCCCACCGCACTCTGTCTCCCATGGCCTCCGCCTCCCGGCTTTTGTTCTCCAGGATGTAGACATGATCATGAGGACGCAGCCTATCTATCATCCCTTCTCCCTGAAAGGCACCTTGGCTGCAGTTAATGACTTTAATAATACCAAGCAACAGACACCATACTCATGCCTTACATTCAGCTTTTCTAAAAATAGCTCAATTGAGACAAAAAATAACAAAGGATTCCAAAGAAAGGGAGGTTATATTTCTATACCATTACACATATTTTGCTCCTCTAATTCATGTGTAAATATCTATGAGTGTTTCGATATAAATGAAAAGTAATAGACCTGATTTCCTTATGATTATACAAACAGCAGCAATAAATGCAAGTATAGAGTCTACATACCTGCAAATTTATATGCACAGTCTTTCTACTTATCAATAACATTTTAAATTAAATTGCACATTACTGGGGCTTCCCAATAATAAAGCAGTCTTTTGGCAGTCAACGTTTGCGCTTGACATGTTCCGTAAGACGAGTTTACAATTACGTATGATTGCTGATATTTTAAAATTGAGAGAACATTAAAGAGTAAAGACAAATAGATAACTTGGTGCCACACAGACTTCAACCAACAAAAAGCCATGTTCTGAGCACTTGCCAGATATGGGTGGTCTCCAGAGGATGCAGGCTGCATGAGGCCTTCTGCTGCCTGTCACCTATATGTACATATTTGGAGAAAAGTCTCACACTCTGTGCCATGGGTTCTACATCTTTAAGAGAGTAAAATTCTAGAAACTCCCATAACTAGAATTGTGAGGAGCACCAAGACCATTTCCAAGTACAAAGAATTCCTTAAGCAAATTTTTAATTACTGTTTTATTCCTAGAAACTAAAATGAGAGAAATATATTCTGTCACATTAAAAAAATAAAAACTTTACCCAGTACCTGTTGCTGTCACTGCTAACACTATTATTACCATTAGTATTGGTTTTGATTGTTATTGCCTTAGCAATTATATTACAACTACTATCAAATCATGTTTAAAAAATTTTGACTGCCACAAAAAATGTGAGCAGTTGATTGCTATTACTTCCATATTGTGCAATAAGAAACTAAAATTCAGGGTAAATTATTTACAAAGCTAATAATATAAAGACTTTACTCAGAATTAAGAACTTTAGCATGTATAAAATTCATGTTATCTGCTTTCAGTTAAGAATCTTACAATACAGTAAAAGGAGCGAAATATACAGAAAACACTAACAAAATAAGGTGCTTAATTCTGAGTAGCCCTACTCAAAAAGCATTTATCCAAAATGCTTCAGAGGAGAACTATTTCTGGTTTTGGATTTTTTTTCAAATTTTGGAGTATTTTTATATATGATGAGATATATTAGGATGGAACCTAAATATAAACATGAAATTCACTTATGTTTCCTGTACACATGCCTTGAGGCTATGTGTACTTTTATGCAGCATATGCTATTCATGCTCGTTGGTTATGGCCTGTTAGTTTTCCCCTTGTAGCATTCCATATACTCTCAAAAAGTATCAAATTTCAGAGCATTTTATTCTAGATTTCTGATTAGGGGTGCTGAAGCTATGAAAGTTGTAAGAGACAGAAAGATACATAAGCCCAAAAAGAAGGGATTTTAGTGGTGGATCTCAGAACAGAGCTCAGTTCACACTGGACTGCCTGGAGAAGGGAGAGAGATACTTTCTCACTGGAAAGCATGTGATCGCTATTCACATTAGATAAAGTTCATGTTAGGTGAAGTTTCTGTTTCAATCCACCCATGGGATGAAGAGACAGTGGGAGGCTGCTTGTCCTGGGTGCTTTGTGCAGGCTTTTAGATCTTGGAAATCATAGTACACCTATAATATTTAAATGATGGAACTAAACAAGAAAAGGAAATATAGATGAATGACCATTTTGTATTTGTGTATTCAAAATGGTTAGGATAGATATATACATTCTCTTAATGAATAGATGGATTTGTTCTAATTGTGTTTGTAAATAGGATATCATGTCTGCATCTTGTACAACAAATAACC
>NDGM011210187.1:4664-19862 GCA_002564305.1 Octomys mimax | reverse complement strand
TTTTTTTTTTCTTTAATCAACTGAACTCTAAAGCATAAGACAAAACAACTGAATTATTTTATGCTTACAAATTGTTGCCATCTGTTACATTAGCCATGGGAAAATAATGCACGAAAAAAAAAAAAAAACAAAGGTATCAGCTCCAGACAGGTTTATTTCAGAAGAAACCTGAGAAGGGTCACTCTCGCACTGGTACGAGACTGGTATCTCTGGCGGGATGCGAGGTCTTTTCTAGGATCATCAAGTTGAGAGTACAGTGAAAGGGCGCAGTGGTCACCTGCCACAGACAAGGCTTGAGAAAGCACAGGGGCTAGCAATGGCGAGGTTTGGAACTGCATGGTGAGTCATGGTTGCTGTCGGTGGCAGGACTAAATAATGACGAGTCACTGGGTACAGGCTAATTGCTAGTGGGGAGAGTGCTACAGTGCATTGCCTGTGAAGAAGACAGTGTTGGGAGGGAAAATAAGAAACCCCTTGGTTGCTGAAAAGGCTCAACCTCTTTATCTCCATGATGGCTACCTGAGACTGACCTATGTGGGAATTTATCAAGCAGTAGACTTTTGATTGGTTTCAACAACATTTTCATATTTTTTAATTAAAGCGATTATGCTAGAATAAAACTTTGGTCCATGGTGCCTGGATTAGTAGTTTCTTGTCCCTTCAAAACTATAATGATAACTTAGTTATGAAAAGTAAAGGGAATAAAGAAAAGAACATGAAAACAAGTCAACCTCATCATGATGTATTTGTTTAGAGGCTGATACCAGTAAGGTAGGAAACTCATAGAGATGAAAAACACATATTTCAAGTTGACAAAACTATACACTATACCACAAGCACAGAGATATAGGCAAACGTGAATTTTAGATTAAACAGAGGAGATACACAGAGTTATAAAGAACCAAGTAAAGGTGAAGTTTAAGTAGAAATATCGGGAAAGAAATTATGCCTTACAGATGCTGTGATGAAGATGAAAAATGTGTGCTTCAAGCAAGAATGGTGCTTTAAATAAGTTTGTAATGTAGCCTTCATAGAATCATATGAAATAGGTGTTGTTTGTCCCATTTGCAAATGAATAAATGCAGTCTCAGAGGGTTTAAGCATGAGGCCCAGTTGGCACCCAGAGTCATCAGATGGAGCTGTGTATTACTGACAACTGATACCAGAGCCTGAGCCCCGCTATCCTTTCTGTATGTTAATTCCTTCCAGAAGTAATGTAAGTTAAGTGTGAAAGACAGTTTTCAAGAAGGAGAAAGCACTCTGGATACCAAGGCAGAAGCCATGCACAATGGTGCATGACATAATCCCAGCACGCCAGCAAATGAGGCAAGCAGGTGGCTACGAATCAGAGGCCAACCTGGGCTACATAGTGAGTTCAAGGCCAGCCTGGACTGCATAGAGAGACCCTGTGTGAGAAGAAAAAAAATAATGACAATGTAGTAAATTAATATTTTGAAATATATTTTCTTAATTTTGCTTCAATTTCCTAAGTATCATTCTTCTGCTAATAGAAAAATATATTTCTGGTCCCCTGAAGAATTATGACTTTAAGAAGAAAAGAAAAGAAAAGAAAAAAAGAAAAGTTAATACTATAAGGACTGGTCAAGCAGCTTAGTTGATAAGAGCACCTGCAAGCAGGAACAGGGGCCAGGGGTTCGATCCCGGGCCCGCTGTGCCGGCTCCACCCCTGGGGTGCACTGAGATGGCAATTGAGACTGGGCATGGTGGTGTGCCTATAATCCCAGCACTTGGAAGTCTGTAGATAGGAGAATCACTATGAGTACAATCTAATAGTGGGACCCTGAACACCTGTAGACCCTTCACTAAAATACGGGGCGGGGGGGGGAATGTCAATACTGAATGTTGCTGTTTGTATTTTTGAAAGACTGGAATACTAGCTGGTGTTTGATTTCTGAATGACAGTTTTAGAGATTTTTAAGACAGTGAAAGGAAATTTTTACAAATAAAAAATATAGTCTTGAAAAATGTAAGTTGTTTGTTTCCATAGTGGTATACATATAGGGACTGACAAGAAGGCTACACAGTCAGTGTAGCTGTGGACTGAGGGTAACAAATGCAGAGTGACTCTAGGGAAGGACACAAAAAGAACCTGCCTTACAAGTGATGGAAGTGACAGCCCTGGGAAAGAACCAAGCCTTGCGGTCAGCATGTCTTGTTTTTGGCTGAACAGCCAGTGAGCAGTCTCCCTTGTGGCGGCCGTCCTTCCACAGCTTCCTGCCTACCACTCACCTGCCTGTTGCACATTCCCTGATAGTAGACACCCGTTGGAGCTGCCACGCACGGGAATGCCTGCCACTTGCAAGAGCCTCAAGAGACCCAGAGAGTAAGTGGGACCTTTGATTTACAATAGCGTTGGGATGACAAGTAAAACAGCCTCAATCCCTGCAGAGGGTGTGCTTCTGCAGTTACATTAGAGACGGGCCTCAGTTTAGAAGTTCGTTCAGCCCAGTTTTACAACAATGTAAAAACCATTGAAAAGAGAGGAAATAACAGAATTAATTCACAAACAGAGACTTGTTTAAAGGCCACCTCATAAACAAACTCCCAGCGAGGCTAAGCATAGTTCAAAAGAAAATAACCAAAACCACAATAAGAGTAAAAAAAGAAGAAAACAATGTCAGATATAAATAGTACTTCTTAAATTAGAATTTATGATATAATTGCTAGTCAAAAGACTACTAACACATCAAGAGACTAGATATGTTTTAAACAGTTTTCAAAACTAAAGTTTCAGAAAGGAATATATTAGAAAGTTGCCAAAAACAGTAACCTAGCCTTTAAAAATGAACGGACAACGACCCATACATTGCAAATTCTTGACAAACTTCACAAAGCAAGTAGGTTATTGAACTTGTCTCAAGGAGGAGAGAGGACCTCAGAATTTACAATTGTGAGTTGTGTTTTCAAAGCAGGCAAGTGCTGAAAAGGCTAAAATAGACAACCTCTCTCTGTTCGCCTCAGAGTAAGACGTCAACATTCAACCACGTCCGCAGCAGCACTTGGTGCTCTCAGCCGTCTGCAATTCTTTCAGTCTGTTTAGTTGCAGCCTCCCTGACTTCTACTGAATTTGTGCAACTGCTTCCTGGGCTCGGATCTTCCCTGTCTTCGGCCTGCGTGCATCATTTGTTCAACGGTGTATTTGCTTTTTCTCTGAGTCTCTAAACCTCAAATTCTGGACAGTATCCTCTGGGTAAAAATTATCACACTTTTCACCTGCTTCTAGATTTTACTTATCGTTTGTTAAAGAAAACTAATATTTTATAGTCGAACCTTTTGCTATTTTTCCGTGTGAAATTGTAAATTGTACACTTTTCTTGAGAAAATAATTCCTCATCTTAAATTATATAGTCATTTTATTGCTTTTCATATATTAAAAGTTTTGCTTTGTATTTAATTTTTAAATCACCTGAAGTTTATTCCTATATATTGAATGAGGCAAAATCTTATTTTATATCTTATCTATGAATAATAAATTGCTATGGAAATATTTTTTTCCTGTATTTAGGGCAGGGTCTACAGGGTCTTCACGTTCTCACTACATAGATCCGACTCGTAGTGAGCCGCCTGTGTTCAGCCTCCCAAATGCGAGGATTACAGGCGCACACCACCATGCCCAGTCTCAGTCGCCATCTCAGCACACCCTGGGTGGGAGAGGACAGCACAGCACACCAGGCTTTGAACTCTGCCTAAACAGACATGTGGGTTTTTTTGTTTGTTTGTTTGTTTGTTTGTTTCCCAGAGGAACCGGGGATTGAACTCAGGCCCTTGCACTTGCCAGGGAAGCGCTTATTCTACTGAGCCATCTCCCCTGCCCCTACGCAGGCACTTTATTCTGCTGAGCTGCTACAGAAATATTGACTACAGACTTTAAAATTCCCCGCAATAGGATTACATTTTTGCTGTATCAACTCTAGCTATAGACCCAGACCCTTTTCTGATATTTTTCCTAAGTACACTAATAATTACAATTTTATAGTAAGTCTTAGTGAATGTAAGAAAAACTTCTCTCCTATTTTTTTCATCTAGTCTCATATACTTGCATTCTTTAAAAATTTTTTCCTTCGTTTTAGGTTTTTCTTTTCTGCAATCTCTCTCTCTCTCTCTCTCTCTCTCTCTCTCTCTCTCTCTCTCTCTCTTTCATAATGGGGATCAAACTCAGGACCTTGGGCTTGGCAAACAGGTGCTTTTGCCCCTGAGCTATCTCCCTGGCCCCTTCTGTAATTCTTCTTATTTCTATGTTCAAAATTCCAAGTTGATTTTCTAATTATTTTATTTATTGAATTTTCTCAACCTCTATTTGCCAAGGTATTTCCTCATTTTTCTTTTACAAACCTCCCATTCCACACTTTTTCTGTCCTACTATTATAACTTTTACTATTTGGTAATGTTTCCTTGTTTGTGGGAATGATCCTGTTGGAGCGCCATGGTTCTTATGTAGGATGCCAAAGCCATTCCCTATCTTTGATGAAATTACTTTATTTTTCTTTAATGAATTCTTGTGTTTCCAGCTATTCTATTCTTCTGGGTTCTTTTTTTTTTTCTTTTTTTCTTTCTTTTTGTCTTTTTTTTTCTTTTGTTTGTCTGCATCCTTTGATCATTCAGGGAGAAGCCTTTCCTCAAATGTCTGGTCTATGATAAAGCCAATAAGTGCTTCCAACACAGAGACAGAAGTTTTGACTAGTGGGTGACAGCTGTTGGTTGATAAGTTGGGAAGTTTCTTCTAAGCGGAAAAACTCAGCAATAACAGCAGTCTGGTGTTCTTGTTCTGCTGAATTCAAATTCAATATGAGGTTTTCGTTTTAAGGCTATTCCTCAAATCTCTGGCACTGCAATGTTTGCAGACACATTTCCCATTATTCTAAAAATAATACCTTTGGGTAGATTGTATTTAATATTCTTTGTGTCTCATATTGACATTTCTAACCTCTGGACACTATGTTGGAGATTTGTCTTTATTTATTTTATGTACTCAGAAGGTACTTTGAATAAGAGCTATCATGCCTCTTCTGCATGTTTCAGAATTCACATTCCTAGTAGAAAAACAAAACTAAACAAAAAATTAATAGGTTCCCAGAGTGCTTGGTTATCAAGTAGGCTGACTTCCTGCTGCATAATGTCCACGTGTTCACCTCAATCTGATCAACTGCAACAGGGGAAAGAAGATTAAGCGTACTTATCTTGATTGACTTTTTTGGAAATGGCCATTATTAGTTGGGAGCTTTCAAGAAACAGGGGAAATGAGGTACAGAAACCACAGAAAGGCTCTACTACATATAGAAAAAAGTGAAATAATGCATCCCTCTTCTGATCTCCATGGAAACCCCTAGGATTACCAGAGGATCCATAAGCCCCCTGAAATTGAATGCAACATTTTCTATCTTTGGATATATATCTATTTCAAAAGCAGTCCGTGATTTTCTGCAATGTAAAGAAACTGCATTTTGGGTTTATAACCATATATGCATAAAATTAGTTATTAAACAACAGCTTCATGCCTGCTAATAAAACACTCTTCCAATAGACTTGTAGAATAGTTCTGAATCCAAAGGACGTATAAATACAAAGGTAATGTGACACTGAATGGTGATAATAATCCTTTGCCCTTGCAAGATAATAAAGGCAGATCTCTGTAGTTAAAATCCAACCACACATTGTCTTTGAAAACTAACTTTGTAAACCAGACTAATAAACAACCTCATCAAGGGGTATTATAGCAAATGCAGTAATGCATTCAGTATACTTTCATTTCCTGTTGGCTCCAAAATAACTAATGTGTAGCTATCATACATTTCCCGAGGAGATAAGTGATGTCATTCAGATTTTAAAAGGTCCTTGCTAAGCTAGCTGAGCATTGTTAAGATAAAGCTGCCTCCAAAGACTCATTTCCATGAGCATAAAAGGGGCATCAGGAGAGAGAATCTCCAGCCCCTGTGCTTCTGCTCTATGTAAAGCACAAACAAACTGCCTCTGTAATGAAATTGATAGGCACTTACCTGTGTGCGTTCCTAAACAAGCAAAAGAGAAGGGAGAACTATTACAAAGCTATTCTTATTTCTTATGTGGGCTGACCCAGGGACTTACTGAGTGGAACATAACATTCTCCCAGATGTACTTTGCTTTCTTTCCAATTGATTTTTCACTAGTACTAACATCTTTTTGTATGATTAGAATGTGAAAAATGGGCTGCTCTGAGGAACTCTTAATAGCACAAATTAACCTTGCCTTTGTTAATTTAGTGGATGAAATGTCTCTTCATTAAGGTGCTTCTTACACCTAAGCTTTGGAATTTATCTCACTGCCAGGATGTACTCAATTTACTAGCATTCACCTCTTTCCCACCCACGTCCACCCTATCCCCGCCTCTATCTGAAACACTTTCAATCTTTTAGATGCAGGATGAAATAATACCCTCTTTGTGTAGCTATCTTGGCCCTTTCAAAATATTAGTGTCTCCCCCAAATAATTCTTGCTTTGGTTTGCATTATATCTACATTGTTTATATTTAGGCTTTGGTATACATTACCCTATAATTTATTTCAATGAGTATTATATTTAATTGTATTTATTGTTTCTAACTCCTGTGAGTTCTTTGCAGCAATGGCAGGGTCATTCTTGCCTGCAGAGTGCTCAATGGAGGTTTAAAACTGCAAGGACAGAAGAGGAAAATGACATGCAATATCAGAGCAAGCTAATCCTCAAAACTCTAACCTATATCTTGGTTCTCTTTACTTTTTAGGGTTGATTTAGCTATTTGAAAACATAAACAGTAGACATATTCTAGGAGGACTGGCCTGAAACAGTAAGAATCCCCTCACCTTATAAGCTCGTCCTCCTCATGGGTGGCAAGGTAAAAGGCGTACCCCTACTGAATCCTGGAAGGCCACTTTACTTCCTTTCCTCTCTCCCAGGAAGCCATGAAAAGAAACACTGTCTCCTCTCCCAATCCAGTATTAAATTTGTCTTCAATTTTATTTTACTCTTGTTCTATTTAAACTTCCTTGGATTTTCTCTCTGCTCTCCTCTTTTTGTCTTTTTCTGTCCTCTATGAAGCAGCTTTTGGGAAAAATAGAAAAGGAATGCTTTATACTATAAGTGGGAAGAGACAGGACCTGAAGTGTATAATTTACATTTCTTTTCCTTATTACTTCATAAACTTCATTTCAAAATTATTATAAATTTTCATCCTCCAAAGTGTCAGCCAGAAACATTAAAAATGATCATGATAATACCATCCCCAAATATCTACAGGGGACTGATTCAAGGACCCCCACAGATACCAAAATCCAAGCAAGCTCAAGCTTCTGCATAAACTGGTGTGGCATAGCATTTGTGCAGAACCCACCCACTTCCTACCATAGGCCCTAAATTATCTCCAAATTACTAATCATACCTAACATAATGCAAATCTATGTAAATTAGTTGTTATACTGTATTGTTTAGAGAATAATGACTAGAGAAAGTTTGCACATGTTCAATACGATGTATTTTTTTCCAGATATTTTTGATCTACTGCAGATGCAGAGGGACAGCTGTATGTAGTTTAGCTGCAAATTTGTCTGTTGCAAAAAAAAAAAAAAAAATAGCTGTTTCATGCTTCCTATTAGGAAAATAGGCGTGCCAGTTTAATATTATTTTTAAGATTTTCTTTTTCCAGTGATGAACTGTCAAATACTTTTTTTACTCTGAGGGTTGTAAGGGGGGTATCTCTGCTCTAATACTCAAGTCCTATCTTCTTATTACCCTGAGAACTGTGGAATGTTGAGGCTCTGTGCTAGACAGAATCCTGAGGTAGCTTCTCTGTGTAGGCACTTTACAAAATTCACCCCCTCTTTGAGTGTGAGTAATTGCATCTGATGAAGAAATGGCTTTTGACCAAAAGAAAAATAACTCCCCTATGAATAGGTTACATTATGAAATTCTCCTAACCAACAAGAGAGATCCTCTCTTTGTTTGCTTTGAAGAAATAAAGCTACTACAGCATGAAAAGGTCCTGTGGCTGGGATCAGTGAATGTCTTCTAGTTCTCAGAGTACATTCTGGCTGACCCATAAGAGTATAGGGGCCTCAGTCCTACAATTACAAATAACTGAATTCTGGGATGACGGTGGAAAATGCCAAGCCTCAGATGAAATAAAAGGCCTAGGTAACATCTGATGGTAGCCTGTTATTTCTCGGAGCAGATGACCTAGCTAACCTGGTGACCCACAATGCTTATGAGGTAGTACATATAGATGATTTGAAGCTGGTGGACTGTGATAGTTTGTAACACAGTAATAAGAAAAAAAAAACCCATACAGTGTAGACATCCAACTTGTGCTAATGCTTCCCTTGAGGCAGTGGCCTAGGTCAGCTTCTAGTGTGCTGAAGTCTGGCCCCTGCTGTGGCATGTGCAGAACCCTCTTGCAAAACTCCACCTGTGAGGAATGCATTTTCCTAGTTTTCAGGTATAGTGCCAGTCTTTCTGCTTCTTCTCTTCTGATTTTCCCTTTTATTTAATACCAATGAATTCTTACATGAAGACGTGGGAGAGGAAGGTTTATGACTGAACTTGAACAGTCATTATAGATGAAGTGCTGAATTTGTTTTCTGAAAGAAATCACTTCTGTTTGAGATTAGCAATTAGCTGCCTTTCTAGAAGAGTAGGTTGTCTGGTTTACAGAGTATGTGACTCCATCATTTTTTGCAAGTATCACGCCTATAGATAATAATATTATAAATAATTTATGATTCAAACCATGACTCTTTCATATTAGAAGAGAGCAGTATAAATTGCAATTCTCTTAAACAGATCATAATACACATTTGTCCCTGCTGTTACCCAATGATGTTTTAAAAGCTGAAATCATGATGTTTGAAATATTCTGCAAAAATAAATGATTTTACTCATAATATGTCCTCCATCGATTTTTTTCCTCCATCATTTTTTAACAAATATCAAGACAAAAATGGAAAATGTTAAGATTAAACACAAGAGTAGGGAAGAATTTCCAAATACATAGTCTTAGGAGTCCTAGGTATTCCGTTGGTTAAAGAACGCTTACATACACAAGACAGACCACAACATTCTACAACAAGTAGAATGTTTAAGAGATGTTGGCATTTATGAAACTTAAAAGCTCTCAGGATTTCTCAAGATATGTTCTGCATGGAGAAATGTTCACATTAAGAAAAGTCTAGGGCACTGTCTACAGAATTTCTCAAACTTACATAGCCATAAAACATGAGCTTGAGATCAAGCAAAAGTTGCCAAGAAAGCTAGGAATTAATTTATTAGTATTTTTCTTTTCAATATTTTTTTTGTTTCAATGGGCTCCTGTTTGCAGTTCATAATGGTTAGATTGTGTGGAGAGTGGGCACTGGACATAAACACCCTCATTGTTTACGGAGCCCCTACTCTTCCTTTTCCTCCCTTTCTTCCATGTCTTGGTTCCCTTCCATGTTGTGAACTATCTACCTCCCTGTTTCTTATTACCTAACTTTTATTTATTTTTTTAAACTTGTACTTTGGATTTCTCAGACAAGCAAATACATATCATACTTAAACTTATGCATCCGATTTATTCACTTAACATTTTGGTTTCAAGGCACATTCATTTTTCTATAAATGACTCAAGTTTGTTCTTTATATCTGAATACCATCTCATTGAATGTAAACACATTTTCCTCATCCATTCATCTTTTGATAGATATAAAAGCTATGTCCAGATTTAACTACGAAGAGCAAGCTTTGATAAACATGGTTGTGTGTGTCTATCATTGTAACATAATGTCTTTGGGAGGATACCTAGAAGAGAAACAGTCATTCTTCAACTAATGCCTACAAAGAGTCACACCTAATACCATTTTTTAGTAAAATGGGTGCTTAGTAAATTATTAAAAATCATTTTGATAACATGGAAAATTTTCAGATGCCTTCTCCTTAATGGATTTGGATGGTATTCATGTCATCAGAGTAGTATGTTTGTAGTTGGTATTTTTCTGGATATGACTTTTAACTTCAGCCAAGCAACATTTAACCTAAGGTACCCTTGAATTTTTAGATTGATACAACCATCACACCCACCAGTTTTAAAGAACATAATAAATGATTGAAAATTGTAATATTCACCATCTCAATGAAACTGTCTTCTGGTATCTTTTGGAAATCATAGAGGTCATTTTTGACTATTCCTGAAATCAGTTTCTGTGTCTCAACTTTGCTCAAAATTCTCTTCTTAAGCTTTACTCTATTGTCTTGTTTGGTAAACATACTTATTTGTGATTTTTATATCTGCTTTCTGCACTCAGCTTTAAGCTTCTTGAGGCCAAATAAAAGGTTTGTTTTGCTTCTGGCAAGATTCCCATGGTCTAATACTTCCTGGAAAAACATAAAAACAAAAGAAAACAAAGCAAACACCAAAATTAATGTGTCTTAAGAGACGTAAATAATTTAAGGTATAACTTTCAGAATTAATTGTTAATTTGACACTAATCTAATCATTTTTCCACAATGGGCTCCCTCTTGCTATACAAACTAAACCAGAAACTACATTAAAAGATTTGTGAGTTGGGCTCAGAAGAGCCTCCTGCCAAGCTACAGCCTTTCCATGTTTTGACCACAGTTGCTTCCCATCCTCCACAGAGAGACTTAGTCTCCAAGGTTTAGCTCCTGGAATTGGTGCACAGAGGATTTGGGACTGCAAGCAAGACCTCGTACTGGTAAAGAGGAGACCTGCGTGTAGATGCGTAAGGGTACAAGTTTAACTGGGACAGCTTTAACAGAAACAGAGAGAATCAAAACTTCCAGAAGTGTTGCATACAAAAGTGTCTGTGATTAAAGTTCCAAAGTGATTTAAACTACTTCTAGATCACTTGTTTGCAGTTGTTGAGACAAGGTGTTTGTTATTTGCTGGTTTTCGTGGGGACAGAATGTGAGCCGCTTCCTCATTTGCCCACTGGGGAAATAGCAAAAGCAAAAGCGTCCTACTGTTGAGCCCACTTCCGAATGTCTGGCGTCATAGGAGCAGACTGGAGGTACCCACTCACTGCATGATTGCCTCTGTGGGGCCACATCCAGGCTCCCCGACCTGTCAGAGTGGGGGAGAGGAGATCCCAGCTCCAGCATCTCTGAGGTCATTACACCCTTGATGTGCAGTTTCTTTCTTGCCTTTGTCATGGCTATGTCCTGACTTTGAGATTCAGGGCCACTGGAGCTCAAGGAATCAGCTCACTGGAGGCTTTGGAAGAGTGGGACATTTCATAGTGGTGCTGCTACTCCCCGAATGCCACTGCTGACAGAGACCAGCCTGAGGCAGTGGGCAGTGACTGAGAGCCAGATGTCACCATATGTAGATGCAATCCAAGCAGAGCAGACTAGGGATGTGAGAACTGACTGTTGAGTATGTAGTTGGGGCAGGGTTCAGTTTGAATGAAGGCAAGGAGAGCAATGTACATTGTATTCAGATTCTATCCTGAGCTGTGCCTACCTGAGGGGTTCATACCACATGAAAATGCTAACATAGTATCTGCAGTTTTAACAAAAGAGATCAAAAAGTACATAAGAGCCAATGCAAATATACCTACATATGGACACTCACAGGCTAACACACACATGGAGAAGCTACCGCTCACAACCTAGCTTGAAACAAATAAAGGTTCATCTCTCGGCTTCCAAAATGAATTGAAGTGGTAAGGAAAAATTGTCAGCGTGGCAGCCTACAGGCATTTGGTCCCTGATTTAGACCATGGATTAGGGTACTGTTCTCCACTTTCCCCATGGACTGGAGGTTTGATTAAAGCCTCTGTGAAGCTAAAGAACCAACACTTCCTTATGAAATGGTAAGCCAAAAATTCCAATCATCTATTTTAAGTGGAAATGTGTATTCCATCACCCCTGGGAAACAGTAAGCAGATTTATTAACTCACTAAGGCTATTTGGATGGGGAAGATCTTCATCAATAGATCTAAATCTCTGTCCTCTGTCTTCTACAGATATAGGTCCAATTTCTGAAGCTAGAATGGTACAGAAATGTCAAGTTAGGAACCTGACAGGAAAACAATCCAGTATTACTGAGCCGGTAGAGTACCATCAGTGCAAATATAAAGGTATTCCATGGAATCCTTTTCACAACAGTGAATTCAGGTAAAGGAAGGCAGATGGACAACTTGCTAATTCTTTATGAAGCATATTGGCCCCAGGAAGCTCCTGGAGGAAGCAAGAGAGGTAGGAAGATGATGAAGTCACCAAAGAGAGATTCAGTACACGGCTAATGTCAGCTATGGGCTAATAACAAAAATAGAGAGAATTGGTAGAATCAATGTAAATTATAAACTTTCATCAGAAACATATGCTGATGGGTAAAATGTACAATATGAGAGATGATAATGCCATGGCAAGGATTAAAGAACAAATTACCAGGAAGAAATAACAACTGTAACACTGACTGGACTCAACAGCAACAACAACAAAAATCCATGTACATATAACAAAAATAGAGAAATTGGGCCAGAGAGATAGCTCAGAGGTCTAAGCAACTGCCTGGAAAGAGTACTCCCATTGGATTCCCATTGGATCCCTGGTATTGAATGCCATGCTGACCCTGTCCGGGGCACACAAAGCAGGCCAGAGTCCAGGTATGGGGGCTCATGCCTGTAATCCCAGCTCTGGTGAGGCTAAAATAAGAGGATCACGGTGTGTCTGAGCTGCATAGTGAGACCCCATACCAAATACATCAAATTTTTAAAAAGAGAGAGAGAGGGCCAATGAGATAGCTCAGCAGACAGGGACCAGGGTTGGCACCCCATGCGGTGCCGCCCCACCTCCCACTCACAAGCGTGCTGAGCCCATGATGGAGTCCAGGGGTGGTGGTGCATACCTATAATCCCAGCAGTAGGGAGGCTGAAAATATGAGTGTGAACTGCATAGTGAGACCCCGCACGAAAAAGAGAGAGAGAGACAAATTGTCAAGCCTATAATAGTAGTGGTTAACTAATCTAGTCCTCTTAGGAGTTTGCTGGCACATAAAGCTAACAAAATGGGAAAATATGATAAGCGTGATGTAGAAATATATAATATTATAAATCAAACATATATACAAAGTGTCTTTCATAAGCAACAACACAACAAAAAGCAATATACTATAAAGGAAGTTCCCCCAAAAATGAGATTTTCTGACCACAATGCAATACATTTTGAAATGAGTCAGAAAAATTACTTAAAATGATGATGTACTCATATATTTGCTTTTTGTCTGATCTCTAGGATAGTAAAAATTCTAATCCAGTTGTTGAGATTTCATTTCACTCTAGATTTTAGGCAACAGTTTTTGATGGCACATTTATTTCTAGCCCTCCAAGATACCTCAAATTAAAGACTGGAAGCCGTGCCAATTCTATAGAGAAGAAACATGACTGTGAAGTAAATGCATAATACAATTTAAAATTCTGATGTACATTCTTGGTGTTCTTTTTTGATGTTTAAATTTTGTTCTAATTATAAAGTTGCAAATTTATACTTTACCACCTTGGTTCTCCTGCCTCAGAAAGCTTCATGTCATTTTCCCCACAATTATAGCAACAAACCATTGGCTGATCATTAAAAACTCAAGAGAGAGTGAATTATGTATATCTGGGACTTAGGAGAGGAAAGACCTTTTTGACACTTATTTATAAAATGTGATGTTGCTACTTTAGATTTTTGTTTTGGTGATAAGGACTTCATTCTTCAAAGTTCTGCCAAGTAACCTACAGGCCATAAGAATCTCAAGCACAGAGGTGACAGGATCACACAGCTGAGAGGGTCGACGCAGTGCCTGTTGAGCCCCTAACTTCTGACACCCAACAGCAACACAGCTGACCTCTGCTACTCATTGCCAGCCGTATCTAAGGAATTCTCCACTCTTCTCATTTGACTCAACTTTTCTGTGAGAGTCCACAAGAGACTAGTTAAAGGTAACCTTTTTATACAGGAAACAATCATATTTCCTGGAATAGAAAAAAAAACCCATAAGCAAAATTCTCTTATGCAAAATATAATAACAGATAGAAGCAGGGAGACTTTAAAACTTACATTTCAAGAGACTTTTTTAAATGACCTTGGAGTTTTAAAACATGGCCAATAATAATTAATTAGTACATCCAGAGAATATGGGACAATGTGTGTTTAGTAATTATGCTGAGTAATTTTGAAATTTTTCAAGTTGTTTAAGACACATGCTGGGAAATGGTACATTAATACTCACAAATATCTGAGAACCTTATATTTTAGAGACTTGTTATATGAAGTTATAACTCCTGGTTCAGGCCAGCTCTACTGGGCCATCCTGCAGTGTGAATTGGACATTGGTTCCCAGTGGGCTTTTATCCTTTGTACCCTGCCATGGTTAGGAATTGTGACAATTATGACCTCAAATTGCATCCATTAATAAAATTGGTGCTTTCTAACTGTCCCCAATTATTTCAGAATTTTGTGTCTCCTAGGTCTGTATTTCCGTTATAATTAAGACAACTGTACAGATTCAAATCAGCCAGAACACTGTTTCAAATCATACCAGCTATCCCGCCACTCAGAGAATAACCTTTTAGAAGTTTCACAAGTGAGGCAAAACAATGGCCCAAGGTTTTCACCTGGGAACTTCCAGTACCAAATCTATGTCATTTCTATGACAGTGAAAATATCAACTGG
Organism: Octomys mimax; assembly: GCA_002564305.1. Lineage (NCBI taxonomy): Eukaryota > Metazoa > Chordata > Mammalia > Rodentia > Octodontidae > Octomys > Octomys mimax. The sequence goes on along the minus strand of NDGM011210187.1, from coordinate 5,180 downwards.
AGTTATAACTCCTCCAAAAATCTTTTGTCTGCAAGTTTCTGTCACCCACGGAACTAACTAAAAGCCGTAGACAAAAATCCCCCAGTGATGTAACTGAGATGTCAGCTTCCCAGTGTAGACAAAAGAACAGAGGATAGAAGAGGGTAGGGAGATGTGATAGAGAATAATCAATAGGCTCATCCTTAGGGAGAGATTTGCCTCTACAATTAAATTTTCTATGATCCATTAGCATTCTAATTGGTGAGATTCTGACTGGGTGACCAAGAAGATCTAAACGTGTTTGTTTGTTTTTCTTTTGGCAGAACCTGGGATTGAACTCAAACCCTTGTGCTTGCCAAGGAAGTGCTTATTCTATTGAGCCATCTCCCCGGCCCCAATTCTGTGTGTGTGTGTGTGTGTGTGTGTGTGTGGTAGAACTGGGGATTGAACTCAGACCATTGCACTTGCCAGAGAAGTGCTTATTCTCCTGAGCCATCTCCCCAGGCCCCAATTCTTTTTTTTTTTTTTTTTTTTTTT
>NDGM011210177.1:0-12350 GCA_002564305.1 Octomys mimax | reverse complement strand
GTTAGAATAGATATATAGCTACATTCTCTTAATGAATAGAAGGATTTGTTCTAATGGTGTTTGCAAATAGGATATCATGTCTGCATCTTGTACAGTAAATAACCACTAGGAAGAGAGTAAAAAAAAACAAAAATACAGACAGTAAGGGCCAGCCAGAGAGCTCAGCGGACTAAAGAGCCTGCTTAGGAAGGAGCAGGGACTGAGGCTCGATCCCGTCTCACAGTGCTGGCCCCACCCCCAGGGCGCGCTGAGATGGCCGCTGAGACTGGGCGTGGTAGTGCACACCTGTAATCCCAGCGCTGGAGGCTGAAAACAGGAGGATCACTATGGGGCCGATCTGTGTAGTGAGACCCTGTACTATATACAAAACAAAAAACAAACAACAACAAAAAGACAAAAAAACAAACAAGCAAACAAAAAAGCAATCTAAACTTTAATTCTTTTAAATGGAATTATTATTGGACTATACATTATAAAATTTAGTACTGTTATGTGAAAAATGTTTTTTGAGATCTGAAATGATTCAAAAATAAAAATTATGATACTTCAAATAGAGACTAAGTGAATTAATCCATAGTTGGTCTTATTACGAAGCATAAGTACCTTATTGGTGAGAAGTAAGAAAGAGAACAGAGTAGGAAGGAAAGCACGAGGCTGATTCGGGCTCCGTGGCTACACTGCGTGAGGCAGGTTTATGGAACATCTCTTATCACCTGGTTACACATCTGTAGAGGGCATTGAGCACCACGAGCCCTTTGAATTCATAACTCTAAGATCTGGGATATTTTGGAGAAGTTGAATAAAGCTTAGTAGTGGATTCCATAGCATCAAGTCCTCCCTCCTTCCCTCTTGAAGGGCAGCCATACTTCATGCAGCAGCAGGTCTGGCCCAAGAAAATGGGCTAGTTTTGTACTGAGCGTTGCTTTACCCTTCACCTGTGCCTGGTGGTTTTCATGCCTGGCTCCGGGACTTGTTCTCTAGCCTTCGAACGGGCCCCTCACATCAGCCCCAGGTTGGCTGTGGGTCGCTGGAGCAGCTGCTGTCAAGGCGTCCTGCTCATGCCCTAAGCTGACACATGACAACTTCTATTAGGCTGAGGTCCTCCGTGGGAAGCCAATGGGCCCTACCAGCCATCTCCCTTCTGTTTCCCCATCTGCTGGCTCCAAGGGAGGTGGTGGCAGAGCTTAGGTTAAAGAACACTTTCGAAGCGAGACCATGGCAGAGACCTGCAGTGGTAGCACTCTCCTTTGTCAGATGCTGGTTGGCACCAGTGGAACCTGTCCCTTAGGAGGCTGCAGGGTGACTCAGGCTGGCCTGACCCATGCCAAGGGTATCCAGTCTGCCTCCCCCATCCCTGCTGGGCGGAGGCTCCATGTGGAAATCACATTTGAGGTGTGGGTTAAACATGACCAGGTGTTTTACAGAGGCAGTGCCAGAAGATTCTTGGCATGTCCTCTGCACTTGTTTGAATGTTGTGACTTTTTATGTTTACTCTGATTCATGTGTGTGTGTGTGTGTGCCTGTGTGTGCATGTGTGTATGTGTGTGTGTTTGCATGTCTGTTTCTCCATCTCTAGGGCATTGTTTGACATTAAACAGGAGCTGGGACAGAGTGGGTAAGGGTGGGGCTCAGAGGCCAAGAGGGGCCAGGCCATGTGTTCTGCTGGTTAGTGCAGTGGGCTGGCAAGGGGGACTCTGCTGGGCTGGGACCTCTTCTCTCAGCCAGAGGCCTCATAGATTTCCAGATGCTACAGCTTGAAGGGAGGGGCCTGAGAGGTGATGATTCAACTCTTTCATTTTCGGAAGATGAAAATGAGATTCAGAGAGGGACTGTGGCTTGTGACAGGCGTAGCTAGTCAGTGGTAAGAGCTGAACCACCAAGAGCTAGGCTGTGTGCATATGATCCTGCCATGTGTCAAGCAAGGGCATAGTCCAGTGTTGGTGTCTAAGAAGGGGCTGCTGACTCAATGAATTCTACAGTGCTGCCTTCTCCACCATGAATGACCCCAAGACCTCATATGTTTAGGGTAACTATAGGGTAACTACTTCTCCTAGCATGCCCAGATTGTTAACTCTGGCAGAAAGGTGCCAGTTTATACAACGAACAATATGACCCCATTACCTAAATTTTTCTCACCTTTATAGAATACCTTTTCTTGAAATATAAAAATTCCTGAGTTAATAAATTATACCTAAGACTGGCAGCTCAAACCTGCCTTTTTTTTTTTTTTTAATAGGGTCTCCCTAGGCAGCTCGGACTCATAGTTATCCCCTTGTTTTCAGCATCCCCAATGCTAGGATTATGGGCATGTGCCACCATGCCCAGACTTGGTCTCTGGTTCAGTGTACCCAGGGGTAGGGCTGGCATGACATGTATTGCTGGGGATTAAACCCCAGTCCTTGAGTTTGCCTAAGCAGGTACTTAGTCTGAGCTATCTCACTGGCCCCGGATGGTTTTGATGAGTTCCTTCATGCAGGTAGCTGGACTTAGTGGATATGTACACAGAATAGGTTAACCAGGTCTGGATTCAGCCTGACAGAGTTTCAAAAGCTGTTCTCAGCCAAGGGTGGTGGTACATACCTATAGTCCCAGCACTTGGGAGGCTGAGGCAGGAGAGTTACTGTAAGGTTGAGGCCAGCCTGAGCTACATAGTGAGTTCAAGGCCAGTCTTAATTATGTAGCAAGACCCTGCCTCAAACAAAACAAAACAAAACAAAGCAAAACAAAATGCCATTGTCTAGAATTAATTTTCCTTATCTGTAAAATAAAGAAACTGTACTGGGTGATTTCTAAGCCCTGTGAGAGCTCAAAAATCTGGATTCACAAGTCAGTATCAGTGGACATCCTGCTCTTTGGCGTATTTGCCTCTTCTTCAAGAGATAGGAATTTTATAGCCAGGGCTGCAGGTGATGTCTCCTGTCCCTTACTCTGGTTCCCACTTGATGGGCTCTAAGCACTGGGAACACACAGAAAGTATGGATCCCCATATCCAGGACTGGAGACACCTGACTCATTGTATTTCTTGTTGCCTTATGTGGGAAGCAAAACGTGGGGTCCCTGTAGATACGGCACAAATAGTGGAGAAGGATTGCTCACTTCCCAGCACAAGACTGTGTCCTAGTGGTGCTACCACAGAATCAGGGATAACAAAGTGTTCCCCATCTCTTAGGCCCTCATTCGGATTTGGGAGAATGTCGCCTTGGTGAGAGCCTGTTTGCAAGGATGTCTCACATACAAGGTGTGGCTTTGCTTTCCCCAAAGGGAAAAGCAAACTCCTGTCGAATTTATTGAGGACTGTGGACTATCAGCAGCCCTTACAGAGTGGCAGTTGAGAAAGTCAGACTCTCTGGGTCCAAGTCTAAGTTCAACCACTCTAGTTTTGTGACATTCTGTACATTGCTTTCTTAATCTCCCTTATTATCATCTTTTTCTTGCAAAGAGATATCCTCACAGGGTTATTCTTAAGATGAAAGGAAAGAATTCTTAGTACAGTCAGAATACAGTGCCCACAGGGGTAGATGCTTTATAATCATAATGAACACACTAGGCTGTTGGTATTTCTTGTCCCTTGATACACTAAAAGAGGGCCCATGGCTTTGACAGATGAAGCAGAAGTCTGCTCTGAGCACTTGAGTAGGCAGTTTGAGCATCAGATTAGTGTAGCAAGAGGACAAAGAATTTTGTGGTCAATCTGGGCTGGCTGCTCTCATTAGTGAGTCATTAATTACTAGTGGGCATTGAGAAGTCCCAGGGAAAGGGAGCTTGTATCTGAGCCTCAAGAAATCTTGGCCTTGGTGCTGCTGAGTTGGTCTCAGGTTCTTTTCCAAATGCCAGGGAGGAGAGATGCGAGAATGTAGTAAGGGACCATCAAGTTCTAATTATTGTGATGTGTTTATGGCAGTGAGTAAAATTCGTAGGCCTTTTATGAGCTTTGCCTCCCATGCTCACAGCTGTTCCTCTTCAGCTAGGCGGTGCGTGGTCCAGAAAGAAGTTAGCATGACCTGAGGCTCCCTCTCCTCCTAGATTTAGGTGGCCCTTGAGGGGGTGGGAAGAGAACAAAATGGGAGTCCAGTGGAGGAGAGAGAGACTGGGGTTAGGGTTGACCCCCTCTCTGAATTAGGCACTGAGTTCAGTAACCTCTAGGGTCCAAAGGTTCTCAACTCTCATCTTTTCCTGATGATATCCAGAGTCTGCCTGAAGTGTTTTCCCCAAAGCCCTCAGGAGGGTAATTGATTGCTCACAGATTGAGGTAAAGGAAGTCCCCTCTGGTGAATTTTGCTGATTCAATCCTATAGAATGCTGCCTGGGCTTTCTTTCACTGGTAAAGCAAGGTTTGCTTTACTCCAAACTAATCAAAAGTATTGTGAGGCCAGGTTTAAGAGAGGTTCTTAGTTTAATGAGAAACAGACCTAGGCTTGCTCTTAACTATGGTTCATACTAGTTGTGTGAGCAGTGAGCCCAATTCCCCTCCTCTAGGCCATGAGGATAATGGGCTTCACAAAGGTCTGCTGGTAAAAGGCAATGAGATCATGTGTTAAGGGTGAGCAGTGTTAAATTTAATTTCCTATAGCCTGCTCCTCCTCTTGCCTTAATTCCATGTCATATTCTGTTTTTTTTTTAATCATCTTTCTTAATTTATGGTTCTTGTCTAAACAGACAAGTCAGTTAGAGAATGAGTCATGTGGAAAAGGGTGGCCAAATATCACCTCCGCATGTCTGGTTTAGGTCCCAGGTTAATGGGAAGTCATCTGTCCCCCTGGTGCCTCAGGGGCCAGGTGCTCCATGAAAAAGTTTCATAAACATTATTAGAGAGATAAGCCTGAAAAAAACTGTTCTCTTGTACCAGTGACCCTAGGCGCAGATAAAAAGGGACAAAGCTGCAGTGGCCGGATGGAAGATTAGGCTCCAGGAGGCAGAGGGTGAAAGATTACATGTATGATATTGCTGTGTTCCCCAGGAAGGCTGTTTCAGCAGAAGTCTATGGGTAGGGGCTGAGGAGATTTCTCTGCAAGGATTCAAGGATGGTTGAGTTTTCAGTCTTTTTTTTTTTTCTCCCAAGTCTGATTTTCGTCATTCAGTCTCTAAGGGCATCATGGGTTGTGGCTCTTGTTAACTTGGAAATCACCTTAACATGTTCATTTTGTAGACAGGATAGAAGTCCTAGAGACATGAAAGGAGTTGGCTCAGAAAGTGGGCTGCTAGAATGCATGTCTTCTGATTTCCAAGCCAGTAGGATGCTGAAGGCAGCCCCCACATGGTTCCCACTGACCCAAACCCATCTAATACCCGTGTATGATGCCGTCACTTTGAGGGTCAGCTAAGCTTATCAGCTTGATTCTAGTGAAGCAGAGTACAGTGGAAGCCATGGGCTGTTATTTCCAAAATTAGGTTGCAAAAAGTCTAAGGTACCTTCTCTTTGTTTACCTCAGGCATTTAATAAAGATGTTGTTAGCCACAAGACTTTGTCATCCATGAACTGAAAGTTTGGCATGGTAGGAAAAAGAGGTACAGGACTGGACCCCACCTTTGTATTGAAGATGGGTAGATGCAGGCCTTCAGCTTGGGCATCTTCTTTGGGGCTGCATCTATGGACATGAATATCCACTTGCTCACAGATGACTTCAGCTAATTCCTTCTCACTACAAGTACATGACATTATGTCATCACATACACTGCCACACTCAACTTTTCTTCCACTCTGCTCAGGTCCCATCACTAACAAAGCAGCCCAGTCTCGCCTTGGCTGGATGAGAGAGAAAGGCAGTGGCGAGGTTTACCAGCTGGGAGACCTGATGGTTACTCTTTTGGCTTTGTCCTCTCCCTGAATGACAAAGCACCAGCATCTGTGGGCTGCCCCAGAGGGCACTGGAAGCATCTGACCTTTTCATCCCTGTGAGTCTGTGGTCTTTAGGGAAGAATGACATAATGGCCCTCTGTTCTTAGTGGACTCTGTTGAGCTAAGCTGGCCTAGTGGGGGACTTGTAAAAGCCCTGGGGTGAGCAAGAGTTCTCTGAAGGTCATCTTGCCTTTTCTTCTGCCTCTGGGAAGGGCAGCTAATTGGGAATTCAGTAGGTCAGAGACACAATGAGGAGGGGAGTCTGATCTTCCTTTCAGTTGGCATGTGCAGGATGCCTATAGTGTTCTCAGTTCTCAGTCTGTTATTTCTCACTCTTTTTGTCAGTTCTTTCTGCTGCCCTTCTCATACCACAGTTCCCTGTTTTTGCCTCTTCTGCTGAGGTGCAGCTGATTCTCAGGAGTCAGACTTTGTGTCCATTAAATAGTTGACTTTGGGCTCTGCCACATTGACACTTCCCTTTGGGCTTCTCTTCAAGGTGAAGTTTTTCCTTAATGGCAGGGTTTGCTTCATTGAAGCCTGAACTAAGTATGGTAGGGGAAGGCAGCAAAGAAGTTTGGAATCAGCCACATATACATATAATCCCTGGATTCTGTTGGGCTAATGAGAGCTTAAAAGTAGCATGGGCAACTTAAGGGCTCACCAAGTGTCTGTTTAAAAAAATTAAAAAAAAAATTAAATAAAAGAAGATGAGGCAATTGAGCTCAGTACAAAGACCCTGGGTTTCATGCCTAGTACTCAGAAGGGGCAGGGATCACAGGAGTCTTGTGCTGTGAGCAACCTTTGACTTTTGGCATCTTTCTGAGCCACCTGAGCGTTGGCACAGGATGACTGCATAAGCTCAGAACTTGAGCAATCTAGGGATGCTTGCGCTCAGCAGGGTAGATCCAAGGCCAATACCAAGACTTTTGTTTTTCTATCTCATGGTCTTTTCCAAATATTTGCTTCATAGGCCTGAATCACCATACAGGATATGACCACTTGCTTTTCTGGAGGGAAGAGGAGAAAATAAGCTCTCAAATCCTTCTCAAAAACTGAGAGTATGAAGCCCTTTAGGCTCATTAAACAGGCTGTTACAAGGTTCTGGAACTTCAAAAAGCTCTTACTGAATAACATTTTGATGAGTTAAGTGTTAATGAATCAGAAACATATGGATAAAATTTCCCTGAAAATACAAAAGGGTTTCAGAATCCAGGAGAGTCCCCCCACCCCCTTGGGCTCTGGGCCTGCATGTTAGGGACTCACCTCCCCTCTGTGGCTCATGGATGGGACTGCTCACCCTCTGGCCACCCAGTGTGCTGTGGCTTTCTCCTGGAATTCTTCCTCAACTCCTGTGGTTTAGTGGCCAACTGGCTGGGGTGGGCCCTGCGCAGAAAGGTCAACTACTGAGAGAGATGAATGAGAAAAGGAAGGGAGGCGCAGGAAGGAGGCGGCCGGAGGCCCAGAAGGCGGGCCATGTGCTGGGAGTAGGCAGGGACTGCGACCATGGCTGCGTGCTGGCTTCAAGTTTGGAAAGCCATTTAACATGGTTTATTTCTTTGCAAGCAACATGAAATTCTCTCAATTCATGCCTATTATTTTGTGTTTCTCAGGCCACCAGGACTTTCTGGAGACTGCTCTATAAGGTTTTCACAAAGGCTGGATTAGGAGATGCTGAAGTTACCAAGGTGAGGGTCCTCTGTCTGTAAATCATGCCTTGTGAGGCTGCCTGTCACAGGGGCCTCATCACAAGCTGAATCACTGAGGCCTCCTGACCTTGGACTTGGCAGGTTTCCAAACTGTGAACTAGATAAACCTTGTTTCTTCTAAGGACCTAGCTTTAGGAATTTCATTAAAGCCATGAAAAGTTGACTCCAGCAGTGTGTAAGGGTGTGCCAATTAAGGATGATTGCGTCAATTTGATTGGCTTCAAAAGTGACTGGGAGGGTAAAGGACATTTTCTGGGTGTGTCTGGGTATATCACGGAGGAGAGACTTTTGGTTCTCTATCTTGACCCTGGCTCTTCCTCTCTGGTGCTGCTCCCCGGCTTTGCTCCCTGGTTTCTGATGAACAAAGCAACTGTGCTCTGCCATGCCCTTCTACCATGACATTTCCATCTTGGAGCAGTTAACCATGGACTGAAACCCCTGAAACCATAAGTCAAACCTCTCCTCCTGTAAGTTGTGAGTCTATGGTATTGTGTACAAGCAAAGGAAAAACTGACTAGCACAAAAGGATTATTTACAGTGTGATTCCAGGGAGCATTGCAAGAAAGAGGGACAGAAGCATAAGGGGGGAAGTGAGTGAGTCAGTGAAGGATATTTCCTAGTGAGTACGTTTCCTTAGTGAACTCAGTCCTGCTGCCTCTGAGGTGTACCCACCCCAAGAGGAAACCAGGGAATTTATCTGGCAACTCTCACCCTTCCTGGCCTACTTCTAGCACACAGAACCCTTTTCTACATGTTCCATGCGGAGCACATCATGCTCCTGAGCCCAGCAAGGCCCAGGACATTGAGACAACTGAGGGTGGACACTGTTGGAATGTAGGTGGCTTTTGGGAAGAAATGGGAAGAAGTGCACTGAGTGTAGACATTACCTTCCATGAAGGGCTCATATGACAACTCTTTTCCTTCCCTTGGTGTTGATCTATGTCTGGTTTAAGTCTTGGTTGGATGCAAGAAAAAAGGGAGGAACAAATTAAACTCTAAGTCCCCAAATACACTTGTCTTCAGAGAGACTACAGTGTATAAATTTATCTTTACATTGCCTGCCTGGATGTTGCCCAGAGTGGCCATGACCTCAAGGGTCCACTGCTAAACAGCTTAGCTCAAGCCAGAGATGCCACCTGCTCTGGCTTCCAGCATTTTTGACCTGACACAGTCATCTGAAATCTTAGAGTGGGAGCTTTCTATTTTCTTCCCACACCTCCTGGGTTGGCTGGTCAGCTACGGAGTCAAGCTGATGCCTGGCAGGGGTATAGGGAGTGGAGAAAATTGTCACCAACCTGCCACTGCTTCCCTTTGATGGATGAACATTGTTAGGCCAAAGATTGCAATTAGGTATCCACAGAAGACAGGAAAAGGTAGCAAAGGGGCAGCCAGTGTAGAAGCTGGGAGATTCGATGATTTCCTGGAGGCTCTCTTGATTTCTCTACCACATTCTTCTTTAAGCTACTCACATCAATCTCTTCTTAATTCCTTAATATTGCATTGTGCTCTGTAATCTTAGGAAAGACAATGGCTCCTCAAGGCACAGCTAGTCTTACCTTGTCACCAGGTGAGGAGAGGAGCAGCCTTTTCACTCTGAACCACTGGGACAGAGTAGCAAAAGGATTAGTAAAAGAGATACCCAGCAATGGGTGGGAAAAGAAGAATCAAACTTTGCCCATTTCCTCTGCTTCCTGAATGACTTGTGACATCGCCTGTTTGCATCTCTGATCCCTGGGCTCCTGGCCATCCTGGCCATCCTGAAGCCTTTCCTGCTCCACTTGGCTGAGAGCAGATGGAGACTGACAGATGTCTCCTTCAGGAACAGATCTCTTCACGTCCATCCCAAGAGAACCACTCCTTGCCAGGCTCTGGCAAGATCAGCTCTTCCCAGCTTTTCCTCGATACCCAGGCTAAAGGATGTGCAGCCCCTCTGCACTGGCTTCTTCTCCCCCGGCTCTCTCTCTCATCAGCCCCCATTATCCTAGACTTGGCCCTTTTGCCCCCTCCCTCATGAGCCTTGTCTGGGTCTCTTGTTCCTTACATCTTGACCTTGACCATCCTGTCCTTGGTGGCAAGGCTGCCTCATGTCCTTGCAGGTTTCCCCCTGACCTGTAGTCTTCCTCTTGCTGTGATGGGGTATAGTACATGTGCTCAGGAAGTTTCTCCTTCACCCACCCAACTCCACACTAAGGCTTGGCTTGGCTGTCTTTTCTCTGAGGATGATAGCCCCTTTCTGCATCTGAGAGTGTCTGTGAGGATCACCTGAAGCCACGTGTGTGAACCCTCCCAGGGAGCTGTCATCTGCAGAAGCAGGAGGGATTATGCAGGCTGCTTTTACAGGAGGCTCACCTGTCCAGGATCTACACCATCCCATGCTGGGCGTGACCCTGCAACTGGGCCTCAGGACCTCCTGGTAGGCCTGCCTCTGGCTCTGAGGAGTTTAGGGTAAGTGCCTGCAGGGGTGCTGATGCAGAAGATCTCTTTAAACCCCACCTGTCCAGAGTGTCTAATTGTAGTCAATCTGCCCACATCTTCTCTCTGACTCCTACCACCAGCACTGAACTCTCTGCCTTTACATTCATGATTCTGTTTTTCACTTTCCAAAGGATGCAGTTTGGGGCTCAGGCCTAAGAGCTGATGGCCAAGAAGTAATTAGCAGGAGTCTCCTTTCTACAGCCTCTGGAGGAGGAAGTGAATCTTCTCCAGGAGGTGGGGGCTGAGCAGGCAGGAGACACAAGATCATGTCCATCCCATCATTCCTCAAGGTTGTAGGATCCCCATAGTGGCAAAGAGCACAATTAGTCCTGTTTGGCCTTCGGGACAGCTGGAGAGGTCACAGGGACATTGATTGCTGCTCCTACCCTGTTCTCAGCTGCTGTCCTTCTTTAGGCTATCCTCTTCCTTCCCAGGGAACTTCAGGTTCTCAGAATCCTGTGTGCTGATTCCTGCTGGGTACTGTGTGGTGTGGTGGATGCTCACACAGCCCGGGACTGCAGGGAAGTGGTAGGGCCTGGGAACATCCTCTCCATGGATTTGTGGGGATGGGAGTTCTGAGATAAGCCCAGGGAAGCTCTTGGGTGATGCATGTGAGAGGCTACTGCTGATGTCAGGAGCTGCTGTCGACGGTGGTAACGAGTCCTGCCGATGTACGCGATGGGAGCTGGATCAAGTCCAGGGAAGCCCAGCAGTTGGCATGACAGGGTATGGGAAGAGGCTGATCGTGGAGGAGACAATGACAAGAAAGACACAACCAAGAGGGGCTGAGCTTTGTCTCCAGGCCTAGACCTGCCTGTAGGGCACCACCTCCTGGTGACTGCGTGGCTAGGGATTCTCAGCAAGTGCAGTCTAGCACTAAACAGAGGCCCAGAACCATGCTTCTGCAAGCAAGAGCTGGTCCTACCTCAAGGGTTCTCCACTGATTCTGCATGAGCCGAGGGTTCCACTGCTGTGACATCCTTTGGAGCACACTGATGCAAGGAGACTTGTACTCTCCACTTTCAGGCACCCCAGGAGCTCTTGGGGGATGTGCAGGTTTCCTGTTAGCTCACTGTGAAAGTGACTTTCAGGGAAACAAGACTCCCTCCCTCTAGTTGTTGCCAGCAACTGAGCATCCACTGGTGGACAGGAGGCTCCAGCCTTGCTGAGGGCTTCAGGATGAGGCCCGGCCTCCAAGTCACTTCAGAAGGTAGTGCATGTTTTGGATGTCATGGAGAGCTCGAAAACGTCCTCAACCCTGAGCTTGCCATGTCTGAGAGCCGCCCCTGCTTTCGCCTGTTGCGCACAGTGGTGACTCATTGTTTCTTATTAGATGCATTCATGAACAATTTATTTGCTTACTGAGTCCTGATGGCTTCCTGTCTTGTAGTCTTGAAGCAAAAACTTTGCACTAAGTCACTCCAGCTGAGGCATTAGTTCAGTCTAACTTTTTAGGTCACCTTTTAGACAGCTGGCTACGAGGTTCTGAGGAAAAATAGGAGAGGCACAGCGGGGCAGGGAGTCAGACAGAGGACCAGTTAGAGGAGGAACTAACTCCTCTGGGGGTGCCCGGAGACCTCTCCATGCAGCTGTTGGGTGCGCTCAGCTGGCCATCTCCAGCCATCAGCCCCTTCACAGTCAGGTCCAGCTGCATAGCCACCTTGGCAAGGTCACCTCTTCTCAAAGCAGACCATCTCCAGTGCCTTAGTGAGGTGGGCACCCAGGGCGGCCAATTCCTCCTGAATGAGGACAGGTCTGACCTGTGATGTTCATCTTAGAGCTCCTCACACCGCAGCCAGGGCCTCATTGGGCTGCACCACATGCAGCTTCTGCCTCTACTCGGTCCGGCTTCTGTCCCCTTTCTTGTGTTAATGTTGTGAACATCATACACTCATATTCTCTTCCAGAATCTGCTTCCAGAGCCTGCAGCTTGAATTCCCCACTTCATGGTTCTCCACAGAGGTGGATCAAAGTCAGGCTGCAGCCCAGTTCTGGCCCAGAGGACCAGTAAAGCTGATGTGCAAGGTTCTGAAATGCATCCTTACACAATTGAACCAGTTGTTGTCAGAGTGTGCTGACTGGACACCAGGACTTTACAGATGATCAGTTATATATCTCCAGCTGCCCAAGAGGAAACAGATTAGGTCCATTGGTCCTCAGCACCTTCAGATTCCCTGTTCTCCCTGCCAGGAATACTGGAGGTGGTACCCACTGTCACCTTCTTAGGCAGCACTTCCTTGACTCTTTTTTTTTTTTTTTTTTGATTCCAAAATAGAGATTTATTTATTAAGGATCATTTAGTCTCTGCATAAAAACCATCAGTTGTTCCTTAT
>NDGM011210161.1:5099-29615 GCA_002564305.1 Octomys mimax | reverse complement strand
CTCTCTCTCTCTCTGTCTCTCTAAATAAATAAATAAATGTTAAAAAAAATGCAAACTGCCATATAGGAGAGATTCAAAAGGGCATGGTTACTTTATCATTATTATTATTAAAGCAGCAAATTATATGAGCTGTTTTATAATGAACTTATAGCTAGCTATAACGGAATATAGAATTACATATGCATGTAATTCTAGCAATATTGCCTCTGGGAGGCTGAGGCAGGAGGATCACAATTTTAAGCAAGCCTGGGAACCAGAGTGACTTAGTGAGATCTTGTCTGTAAATAAAATACTAAAAATTGTTGAGGATACAGCTCAGCGTGAAGGCCCTGACTTCAATCTCCAAGTACCTAAATAAAAAATAAAACATTATGTAATAGCATTATAAATGCATTATCTTGTTCTTGGATGTGAGTTTGATGTCACTAATGCATGTGACTTTGATTCTACTTTCTCATCTTACACACCAACCCTGTCACTAAGTCTGAAGTTTGTTTTCCCTTGCCAATGACTGGAATCCCTTGTTCCTTTTGAGGTATGACTGTTACCTCCTGCTAGGACTTCCACTTCTCCTGGACTGAAGCTCTGTCTGCCCACACCGTTTCCCTCCTGCCCATCCTAAGGCTTCCCCCAACCCACTCTTCTTCTCCTCTTTACTCTGGAGGAAGAGAGTACTGAACAGATCAAAGCCCATCAGTGTGATCAGAGGTATATGATTGAAATGCTCTGTGCTTTAATGGTTTCATCTACAGAAAACAGTCCCGGTGACAGGACCTGCTCCTAAGGTTGCTCTGAGGATCAAGTGAGTTCACGTTGGAAATTTCCTTCCACAGTGCGTGACCCTTGAGAGGTGCAGGAGAAACACTTGTTAGGGGGAAGGCAAGTCAGATTTGAGTCAGGGATGGAAGCTGGGGGCAGGAAGGGCTCCAGTGACTCAAAAATGTCTTGATCAGGGGAACCAGGGATTTCACGTGAGACTCTGGGCAACAGTGATTCTGAGGTCTGATCAGGGCCCGTTTCCTTCAGGGGCGCTCCTTCCACTTCAGCAGCAGGTAATTCTCTGCGCAAGTCCTGGTAGAATTAAATTCCCAGGAAGAGGTCTGCAGGGTGGTGAGCAGCCACTGACAAGGAGCCACGGAAAGTTTAAGAATGGAGAAGAATCCCACAGACATTTTTTCAGCAAGCTGACCAAAAATCTGATCATACAAAATTTGGGCCTTGGATGTGGTTTGACTGCTGTTCATTTTATTGAATTTTGTAAAAAGTTTGGTTCATGACAAATTGGAGGAAAAACGCCCCCTATATTAAATACCAAAACAAAAGCTTCTTCCCACAGGTAGTGTTAGGAAAATTCTACCTGCCATTGGTCCAGAAGGAAGGGCCCGGGACTGGAAAGTGCTCAAGTCTTGGATTTCATAATTGTATGTCCCAGGAAGAAAGGCTATCTATGGTCACATACGTAATGTAGAAACATTAGGCTTGCTGAAGGAACATCTCTTAATGATATTTCAGCTTTTTTTTTTTTTCTGTATTAAGATCAGTAGATGGGCTACTTATGGCACTAAAACTTAAAACCATACATACAAATTTCTTACAACAAGGATTATAGTGTTCTAAATCTCAATCCCAATTCTGTCACTTACTGCCTAACTGACCTCAGAGAATGAAGCTCTCATTTAACTTCTCTGAGTGTCTGTCACCTGTAAACTGTGAATATAACACTTATTTCCGATGGCTGTTTTGAACTCAAGTAGTCAGCATGTGGATATTTAGTACTTACTAGACACAGTAGTAAGGTAGGACTACTTGATATAGTCTTTCAATCCCTACAGCCCTCCTGTGGGGTACTTAATATTTTCACTTATCTTTATCTTGCAGATGAAGAAATTGAGGCACAGGGAGGGTGAGTTACCCCAAGTCATATATCTAGGAAGTGATGTGAGACTGGAGTTAAGCTGAAAGTATCTGAAGATCTGTGCTATAGATTTGTAGTTCTCTTTCCGTGAGCAGCCTGACAGAGCTTTGCTCCCTGCTGTGCCACCCCTTGTCCACCACAGATGGTCCCAGGCAATGGCTCAACTCTACCTGGAGCCTGGTGTGTCACCCGTACCTAGTAATAGGGAGCCCCTGCCTCTACGTCCACCAGCTGACAAATTCCACAAGCTCTCACCCTGAGGCAGACTCTACCAACACAATGAAGCCTGGAGCTCACATGACAAGTGTAGTTGCTTATGTGGCTGATGCAGAGGTCACAACTGGCCAGCTTCTCACTTCATTTATTCAATCATCCACGTGCTCAACATTCATTGCAAAACACAGACCACGGGTCCGATCTTGTTCTCTGAGGTGGGAAAGACAGAGATATAATGGCCTATGCCTGTCTCTTAACGGGGTGAAGCTCATGGGGAAGATGAACCCACAAGCATGAAAGTGGGAACATGAGAGGGAATGCACATTGTGCAGCGCAGGGCCTCTCTGCGCTCCTCAGGCGTTGCTTGCTCACTGCTCTGCCAGGGTAGGTGCTCAGCTCCTCAGCAGGCACCTGTACCTCAGCATTCACTGCTTTCCAGGCTGAGCCCTCAGCCACAGCCTATTCCAACAAAAAAAAGGGCCCAGTGTTTCTGAGTAGGGGCGTAGTGCAGCCTCCTTGGGTCCTGAACAGGTCTAACCTTAAAAGTTACTGACACAAGTTGGAAGGACTGTAACTTCTGAGATGCTTCTGGATTACACTGCCCTCTGAGATTTCCACTTGGCATAACTTGTCTTCTCCTTACAGATCCACCTCAAATGCCATTTCTACCACATGTCCTCCCAACATCCCCACACTCCCCGCATCCCTACCCGCTATAACTGTAAAGCACCTGGAACATCACAGGTACATTCAGAAATGCACAGCCCTCTACCATCTCTGCATGTGAGTGGATGTTTCTATTTTGTGTCATGGTGCCTGGTGTAGTAAAGACTTCCATGACAAAGGCCCTTTATGTTTCCCTAGCGAGTGCCCATCTCTCTAATCCTTTGACAGCCTCAAAATTGAAGGCAAACAGGAAGTTGTAAGTGACTTTTCCATCCCAAACTAGGCTAGCCATGGGGTATTTGCAAGATTCTTAGCATCAATCTTATCTTCTGCTTTTCTCATTTAAGAACAATCAGTGTCATCTGTTGAAGAATCTTTGTGGACAAAGAGGTTTTTCTCCCCTATCTTGTCCTTCCCAGTAGGAATGTGCTGAGGATTCCCACCAATTACAGTTTCTTGAAGAAGGGTTTTCATGGGACAAATGAGAATTATTAGTGTGTTTGCTTAAATGAATTTCTCTGTGATGGACACCCTTACTTGCATGGTCATTTTTTCCTCTGCAGATTTAATACAGATTTTTGTAGCTGCTATAGATCCTGTGACCTCAGAAAAGGGAATCCTCCTGCTCAGATCCAAAGGAAGAGTTTTGATTGGCCTAGAGATGAGCATATGACCCTCTTCCAACCAAACGATACAAAGGGAGGTCGGCTGGGAGCACTCCCTTCAGGTAGGTGCGGAAACAAATGAAACAAAAGCAAGTGCTCTGGTAGCAAGAACATCTTTTTCTCCTATGGTTTCCTTTCTGTGTGGGACACTGCTATAAGAAAATAATTCTGAGAATAACGGGGCTGTCTTGTAACTACAAAGCAATGACTTTGAGAATGAAAGACCAATATGCTAAGCGTGGCAAATCAGAAACCTGGAAAGAAATTTGGTCATTGGTGGCAGTGTGGAGCAAGTGCCATAACACCACCGCAACTGCCCTTTGACTTACCTGTGTGAGAAAATATACTTCTAAGTTTTCAAGTCATTCACCGTCAGATTTTCTCTTACTTGCTGACCACAGCTTTCTTGCTGATATACTTGTCTATGTTTTTTTCTTTGACTTTCTCACTAACTCAAACATCTTTCCCCCATATTTCTAAACTCTCATCTTATCCAAAGCTATGCTCAGTTAAAGTAGGAATTATTTTTCCAGAGCAGGAGATGGTCTTGTACATTATCCATTCAATATACACAAGGTAGTTAAGATAGTTATACAGCTAGTTTCTCTTAGTTCACTGAAAAGAAAGGTATATGCTATTATTATAATAAAACAATTCAAAAGAATAAATAAAAAAGTGAAGGGAAAGAGGATTTGGCAGTTTAGCCTGGACGTACACACCAAGCAATGGTGTAACACTAATTCAAATTCGACTCTTTGGATTCCAAGCCTCCTGAAAGGCTCAATACTCTGGAAAGGTGACCTGTGAGTTCTCCAACAGCTGAGGCCTCCACATCACAAAGGTTTACTAACTGAACAAATGCAGGGTCCACTCCACCATGAGTTCCACCACATAAGACCGCTTCATCATTGTGACCTCAGAGCCCGTTGTGGCCCATGGTACACAGCAGATGCTCAAAATTACTGGCTGGGTGAAAAAGTGAACAGCAATTGCCAATAGATGTATAGTACCGTATTAAGGTCAGAGGGATTAGTTAAAGGTACTGAAACTCAAGCAATGAGTTGTTAATGTTGAGTGGTGGGAAGAGGTACACAGAAAAGACAAACTCTCAGACCATAGAGCCAGGCGGTGAGGTTCAGTCAATCTCATTGCTTTTCAGTAGCATAGTCAAGGTATACTACTTGTTTAGATCCAATTTGCTTAAATACAAAAGCAACAACACTTCCTACATTTGTGTTTCTGTAAAGACATTATGATTGCCTGTTTTCTTGGCGAAAATAAAATCGGCACAAGACAAAGCCTCAGAGGCATTTAGGTTGCCTTGATGCAATGCGTTTTAGTTGAAAGGGGTGTTTTTGGTTTAGATGGTTCATTTTGCTTACAGTTTGAGAAGGAAAAAGCTAAGCAGATGGCCTGGTGACACAAAGGACTGAAGCCTACTGTTGCTAGAGGTTGTAAAAGTGGAACCCCATGGCTGCCAGCTTGGCCGAACTTCAAACAAGTCCCACCAAGAGTGTAACTGGCTCAAGAGGGGGCAGGCACTGCGTGGGAAGCTCTCTCAGTGCAAAGAACAACATCATTACATTCACGGCAGCTTGACTCAGCGCTGGGTCCTGGCCACCAGCCCAACGGGAAGAGGGGGCTCAGGAAGTCACAGTCAGTACACCTCGTGGAGAGCTGCCAGAGATCAGACCCTTTGAAGCCCTGCTCCAGAGCAACGACAAATTACCAACAGATGGCGTGAGTCACAGACGTGGAGCTCGAATGAGGCACCCGCACTCGCATGGCGCAGGCTCTGCCCAGATGGCTGTGAAGGTCACCAGGAGGGACACCAGCCTTACACGCTCCACTCCTGAGACCCGGAATGGCTTAAGCATCTCACAGAGACTTCCCAGGCTCAGCAAAGAAACCCAAAAGTCCCAGTAAAGCCTCACATGCCACTCTGAGTGTATTGCTTATGAAGACATTAGAGTGGGATGGAATTTTGGGCATGCTACCCCAAATACTTCAAGCTGAAGGTATCTAAGCAAAGGGAAGCTTTCGGAAGCTATTCTCACCATCCTTTCAGTCCTTTTACCTCTAAGACTGATTCTCATCCTGTGTAGGGTCTTCTGATCTTCCCTGGAAGCAGGCGAGAAGACCTCATATGGGAGAAGCCTTCCCCAGTCCCAGAGAAAAGATGCATGCTGGTTATTGAAGACACGGAGGAGAATCTAGACAAACAGGCCTTGCTGTGTTTCTTCCGCTTTAGGCCCCTTAGACCTTACCTCACAACTACACATTCTCATCAGACCTAACATAACAAATACACAACTTGTTTGGGGGATCGTCTTCGTCTTTCTATGAAGGGTCCCATGTCCCCCCACACTTACGTACATTTGTATGCTTTTCTCTAGTAATCTGCTGTTTGCTCTGATAGCCTGAGCTATAAACTTAGAATTTTCCTTTCCTACAGAGGTGTCAGAAGAGAAGGGGGGGGGGCGCCTGGGGACACAGCATGTGAAGGGGGCATTTAGCAGAAAAAGGTTACTGCTTCCCACTTGAGAAGCTTATCTGATATACTTACTGTCTCATGCCTGCTCACCTTTAAGTCAGAAAAATCTTAAAGATATGCACATGCCCTGCAAAATTTCCCTGGTAGGATCCTAAATAACGAGGGCACCCTGCAAAACAAAGTGAAAAGCTATTTCTAAATAATTCAGACTTTTCTTCTCCCTTTAGAAACACATATCAGCTTTTTCTTCAGATAAGACGTGTGGATGTTATTCCGTGTAAGATTTTTTTTTTCTAAATAAAATTTCCTTTCATCACTGTATGACTCTGTGAAGTCATACGGTATGTGTCTCCAAAGGTGGAATAAAAATATAAATTGTTTCAGATTTATAATCCTTTGTAGGTCTCAGACCTGAAGTGACCTCACAAAGCACAATGACACTTCAAGGTCACACACTGTGCAATTTCTTCTGATACTTGGCTACCAAGTCAAGGCATATGGCATTCCTGGGTGGCATGGCTCTACACCCAATACTGTCAGAAAGGGGGAAATTCTTTAAAGATCCTCCTGCTTTTTGCCAAAGACATTACTTGGATTTCTACATGACTAAAGCTCTAGAGAGAAAAGACATTTTTGAGATACTGACATTCCAAAATAACTCTGAAGAGAATGCTCTTAAACATATACATTGTGTAAATAAACAATGATAACCATCACAGTTCCCTAAACTTCAGGAGTAACTTTGTGTGCTTAAAAATATATCCAAATTCACATTTGGCACACATGTCTCATGACACTGCCCATCTTCCTACTTGAAGGGGCAACCCGCTCTTTAGGTGTAACACATCCCACCTCTAGTTCTGTCTGGGCACCCATGTGTCTGACTGAATTCTTTCATCAAGGGCATAAAACAATCACAAGGACCCACGAGTGAGGGGTCCTTGCTGCATCAGGACCCAAGAGGAAGCTCCCCAGTGACACCCATGTATAAGCCACCATCTTTAAATTCCTGGTGCCTGAAAGACAGTCTGCTCTTCTGTGGGCTTTCACTGCATGGTTAAGGAATGAATGAATGAATCCAGGTGCACATGCAGGCTACACAGTAATAATCAGGAGCCCCCCACCAACTCAACATCACCATACCAGGAAATGTTTTTTATTATTATTATTTTTCATTTAATACAGGGTCTATAGGGTCTCACTACACAGATTAGACTCGTAGTGCTCCTCCTGTTCTTTCAGGCTCCCAAGAGCTGTGATTACAGACATGTGCCACCATTCCCAGTCTCAGTCGCTGTCTCAGCAAGCTCTGAGGGTGGGGCCAGCATGGTAGCTGGGGATTGAACCCCTGTCCCTGCATCTGCATAAGCAGGCTCTTTCATCTGCTGAGCTACCTGGCCTGGCCCTCAGGAAATGCATTTGAGTTCAGGGAGAATCATCTCTTTGCTCTGTTCCAAGACAATCAGATTTCAATCCATCAGATTGTTCCTACTCTTCAAGTGTCTCTGCTCATGTTCTGTGTCATGGAGTACTCACCACCAGTCATGAAGAGCTACTTTCTCAATAAAAGGGCTAAGGTATCATTTTGTATATGACTGTCAATGGTGTTGGTTTTGTTTCTGGAGTCTAATTTCTATCCATTCCTCACTAATAAAATTATCTTAATTGAGATCTTCCTGAGAAATCCTCACTTACCCCACTCTAAAAGAACATTTTTACAAATCTCTGATTAAAAAAAGACGCAGCAAGGCAATAAGAGCTGGCTGGGTCCTCCCTCACCTTTCTATTTATTTCTCCAATAATTAAACATTTTCTTCCCCCATACAAAGACAACTGTAATTCCCAGTCAGGGTTCAATCAATATTTTCTTCTCTAGTGAAAGAAAACTCCTGGAAGGCCTGTGATGTTCCCTACCAGGTGGGGGAAGTCTGGAGGATTTTCTCTTTTCTTTGGGAATCCCCCTTAGGGACACAGAGAGCTTTATCTCTAATCACTCTAATCTATCTTTGAAAGAAGGCAATTGACAAAAGCAGCAGGAGTCTCAGCCTTGTTGAAGTTTTCCGGAGCAATTTTACTTTTTCTTCTTTTATGACTGTGGGATGAAGAGATCATAAAAGGAAATATTTCACCTTTGAAAAGACTAATTGCCTAGCGTTGCACTAACCATGGGAAGCATGGCCGCGGTCCAAGTCTCCTTTTCCTC
The DNA here is from genome assembly GCA_002564305.1 of Octomys mimax. Classification (NCBI taxonomy): domain Eukaryota; kingdom Metazoa; phylum Chordata; class Mammalia; order Rodentia; family Octodontidae; genus Octomys; species Octomys mimax. Next base: position 21,456 of record NDGM011210161.1, on the reverse strand, counting down.
ACAGCAGCATTGTCTATCCCATCCCCACCACCAGGAGCAGAGGTGGCCGCTACTCCGGGGGTGGGGTGAGGGGTGGGGGTGGGCTTTATCGTTTTCCACAACACCTTGAATGCTTCTCAAGCACCATGGACAGATGCCAGGCAGGCACCAGCTTCCCAGCAGTCCCTAACTCTTTGCTTAAAGAAAGCAGAAAAGGACTTTCCAATAACTCAGCAAACTCTGTACACGACAGAGAAGGAAGGAATAACGGTTCTCCATGGCAGAAGCACGGCTTTTAGAATCGCAGATTCTACTACTGATTACCTCATCGAACCACAAATCTTTCCTGAATTTCCTGGGCTCCGATTTGAGCAAAATAAATGATTTATTCAAGGTGATATGCTGTAGGACTTGGCTTTGAAATTTAAGCTGTGGTAGGGCCTAAAATTTAGGCTTAAGATGGAAGATTGAAGAAACAGCTGGAGAAAGAGCGGAGCTACCCCACTGCACATGCCGCACACTGATGGTCACAGGTCACTCTGCTTGAGCGCCTTTCTGGGCTGTGGGAAGAGGGGGCTGGGTAATTCCCAGGGAGGGGCAGACCCCAAGAGTAAGACTTTGGACAACTGCTCTCCTCTGCTCTCGGAGCTTTTGGCCCTGCTCATGGGCCACCTGAGTTACCAGCGTGAGGCTCAGAGCCATGCATAGAGGCCTGGGAGCCCCCAGAGCAGCAGGAAGAGGGGACACTGCCGCATGTGACCCTGCAAGAGCACCAGATGAAGGTCCCTGTTCATCAGCTCTCCTCCAGCCATGAATTACTTATTGACTTGTGACATTATGGGCGAGAAAACGGTCAAACCCAAAGGATGCCATGGAGCAGAATGCACAAGGCAGAGCAGAGAACAGGAAAAAGGGGGCTGTGAAGCTGGCGATCCTGAGAGCATAATGAATTCTGGAAGCTTTTCTCCTGCCATAAGGGGAAAGGATAACAAAGAACATAATTATAGGCAGGATGTGGTGAAAATATATGTAGCCTGCTCAAGACATTCGCCTTCTGAGAAAAGCTGACAGGAAAAGTCAATTTTTTCCCCCAAAATGCCTTGAAGGCATTACTAGTTAGACTTCAGGGCCATGGCCACACTGGCATGGGAGCTGTTTAGGAGACAGTGGGCCCTTCATGTGTCACCATAAGGGCAGGTGGCTGGCACAAGGCATTTGGTGACACTAAGCTGCCTGTGAGTGGCAGTTTGGTGGAGGGTAGGATCTGTTTGACTGGAAAATTCATAGGAAGAGCTGCTTAGGTGAAGCCTAAAAGTGGCCACACCCCAACTTGTTATCATTTAAAACTGATACTCCTAGGCCCTCTTCTACTAAAGCTTTGTCATAAATAGCCAGAAAGCAGTTAAAACTCATAAAATTGCAAAGCATTGTATACTAACAGCTTGCATTTATATGAAAATTCCATCAAGCACCACAGGGGAACACAGCACTGAGAGACACTGCCTTGCACTATGCCTCCCTGATCGGTCCTTTGCCACGGTTGCCAGCAGAACTCTTCCAACCCTCAAATCATACCTGTTCAGTATTAAATGTTTCAGAGCTGCCATGATGCCTGGATGCCTTTGTGATTAAACCGGGATTCAGCTATCTTGGCCTCTAGGGCCTTGGCATTCTCGTATCTGACTACATCTTGCTTTCATCTTCCGCCAGTATCCATGTACAACCGTGAAGTAGGCAGATCACAGAACTCCCAGCTTACTGCATAGTCATTAAACATATGTGCTACTGAGCACTTGGAATATGGTTAGTCCAAACTGACACTGCTGTAAGTGTAAAATACAGGCCAGAGTTTGAAGATTTGGTATGAAGAATGTAAAATGTCTCATATTATTTTGAAAATACTGATTACTTATTAAATGATGATATTTAACATTTGTTGGATTAAATGTAATATATTATTAGAAATGACCCCATTCCTCCCATTGCACTTTCGTTGAACCTGGGTTGCATTTGTGGCTGGTGCTCCAGTCCTTCCCCGTGGGACAGAGTTGGCCTACAGTTCTGCCAGCTCTTGGCCAGCAGAGCCCTCCTCATGTGGCCATGAACTCACTCCTCCTCTTCCTGAAAGATGCAACAGAGCCTCACTCGTTCTGGGAAGCTCCCCTGCTGAGTTAATGTTCCTTACCTTATCGCTATTAAAAAACAGAAACCTTATAACTTACATTGTTATCGCCTCTTCAGGTGTCAGTCTCCTTCACTAGGCTCAACTTCTGATGGCAGGGGTCGTTTTTTCAATATGCTTATAGTATGCAGTGCCATTCCACAAATGCTTCCTTAATTAATTAAATTCTGTTTCGAACTTGAACCTTAGTGCAGTGATTCATTATTCCTTAATGATCGCTTGTTATGCACCATGAGAAACATAGGGATAAAATATTATAGTCCCCTGTATCTGCATAATTTATTAAATTGACACAGTGCTATGGTATCCAGGACCTTTCTTTAAGAAGCACCTTCTGGGTGGCAGTGCATTTATTTTTAGTCCCATTTGTTTCTTCAGATGAGGAAAAGAAAGCCCAAGGAGGTGAAGTGGCTTTCCTAAGGTCATGCATATGAAGTCAATATGTGAATTCAAGAACGGAAGACATGTTGCATGTTTAAGAAGCAGGACATAATTGTGAAGGAGCTGAAGTGCGGTGTGACTGCACACACAGCCGGGGACAAACTGAGGAGTCCTACTCACCAACTTGCCAACATTTTTCACATTCTCTCATACTAATTATTTTCATATTCTCTAACATCTGTCAAGTTTTAGTCATCTCATTCTATCCTTATGAGATTCCCCACATTTATGAACAACGGTAATGCCAGTTGGTATTTTCTAAATGATTCTATGCTGACTGATTCACTTAATTTACTTACCATTCTAAGTAATAATATCCTTCATTGATACATATATATTAAAGGATAATAATATCAATATGAATTTTCTTAATATATAATTCATTCTCAGTGCACAATAATATGTAACCTATTTTACAGTTTTATTTTAATGTGCATTAATTTTTTCACAATATGTAGTAAAATACAAAAGTAATAACATATTTTACATTATATTCATAAAATCATTTCCTGCATCACTAGTAATACCTGTACTACTGACTGTAGAGATGCTATGGTTAGAGAGCCCCTGAAGGATTTTAAGCATGGAAGTAATATAATCAGGCTGGTATTTTAAATTTCTTGAATCTGTTCATCTTTGGTTAAAAGGAAGGCGAGTGATGAGATAAAACTTTAGTTAATGGCTAGGGAGATAGCTCAGTGGTCTAAGCACCTGCCTGACAAGTGCAAGGACCCAGGTTCAATCCCCAGTAACTCATACTGCGCCTGCCCCAGAACCCGGGGCTTGCGGTGCCAGCCACTGAAACTGGGGGTGGTGGTGCACGCCTTGAATTCCAGTGCTAGGGAGGGTGAGACAGGAAGATCACTACAAGTCCTAGCTGTGTAGAGAGACCTTACTTAAAAAAAATAACAATAAAACTCTAGTTAATAGTAAGCTTAGAAAAGCTCTATGTGCTTTGAATAACATTTAAAATTTCTTCGAACAAAACAAAACGTTATAATCAGAAAATGTTCTGTAGAGAAATGTGATGTCATGTGCTCTCCCTCAGTGATGTGTACTTTAGGTGGGGCAGGGTACACATGAAATATTGTCATAAAACCAGCAACAGTAGGAGTGGGCCGGCTGGATAGCTCAGTGGATTAAAGCACCTGCTTAGGCAGATGTAGGGGTTGGAGGTTCGAACCCTGGTTGCCATGCTGGCCCCACCCCCGGGGCACACTGAGACTGCGACCAAGACTGAGTGTGGTGTTACGTGCCTATAATTCACTGGGGAAGCTGAAAACAGGAGAATCACTACAAGTCCAATCTGTGTAGTGAGACCCTGTAGACCCTGCACTAAAAAATTTTTTAAAAACCGTCAGCAACATTGTTTTTGACTGTAGTCAAAGATCATTTTTTATGAAAGTCTAACTATCATAAGTACACAATCAATATAATTGCTATAAAAGGGTTTTTAAAAAATCTCAATGAAATGGCATTGTATTGGCCACCATTTTCTGTGGAGGGTCCCTGTAGGGATGGTGCTGTCTACTGCAGTAAGAACAATGGAGCGGCAGTGGCACGGTGGCCCAGCTCACATGAGAAACATGATCAGTCAGTGCTGTCATGGCGGCTCACTGCGAAGGGGGTGTTGTAACATCGGGGACCATTTGCTGGTTAGTTTCTGAACATCGAATTGCAAATTTGGAAACATACATTACAATATAAAATATAGTTTCCCCAGTTCCCAACAAGCTGGGCCTTTCGTGATAGAACCCAGAGAAAAGAATGGATAATAAATAAGTTGTCTGGCATTCCTCACTGGGATCCCCAACCTGAGTGTATTAATTGGGTGATGATTCTCTCACTGAAAGAGAAACTAGAAGGCTGTGCAAGTGGAACGAATTGCACAATGAGCTTGTGTCAGAGCCAAAGATACAACTTGAATCTCCTCAGACTAATTCCCTTTTGGAGGCAGAGGTCTTCAAATGTTAGTGGCCAGGACAAATTGTTTTTAGCGCTCTGTACACATTCCAGGGATCAGAGCTGCTTTCCTCAGGGGGTCATAAAGCCACATCCAAGGGTAGCCTGCAGTCAGGCCTGGTCCCCGCTGGAGGCCCCAGGCTCCCTTAGGGCCAAGCTCTGTGTCCTGTGGCTGGGAATGTCCCACCTCCTCTGGCTAGCTCCAATGCTGAGTTTCTGTCACTGCAGTGGTGGAGTGACCTAACACCAACCCAAAGGTCTTCGCCAGACATCCTGCCAACCAGTGGCTCATGGTGGAAAAAACAAAACAAAACAAAAAAACCTTTAGCTTTTACAGGAACTAAGAATTGAGCTCTGAAATGGAGTTGGAGTCAGCACTTCATACCTAACATCACGAAAAAGGAAAACACATGATAAGAAGCCAGATGCACACCTTCCCAAAGAGGCACCTACAGGTCACTTCTTGTTTCCTCTGTTCCCAGGCCCCACACTCACGCTGGAACTAATCAATCACATGGGCGAGAGTTACTCCTGCATTTGCTGTTGAGCACCCAGAAGTGCCTGAAAGCAGGCTCCTGAACTGCTCTTATCTGCATAAGCAAGGCCAGTCCGTTCGCCCCTGACAGCTTTGCAGCTCCTCTTCTAGCCCTCAGCCTGTTCTCTCCTGCCCACTGACCTATGGCTGCTCGGTGCCTCGGCCTGACCAGTTTCCTAGCCAGATGCTGGGCTACTTGCTCCATGCTCCTCATGTGGCAGTCATGGCAGTCACGGCCTCACCCAGCCGCTCTTGAAGGGACAGCCTTCCCTCGCCCCAGGTCGAGCCACATTCCGCAATCCTCACCTGGGCCACAAGTGATGGGATCGGAGGTGGACCCTTCATTCATAATAGTCCAGTCTGTACACAAATAGTACGACCAGTACAAACGAGTACTATATAGCGCAGTAGACTGCCTGGCAGAGACTGGAGCCGCCACAACAGGTCACCAGGAAAAGGCAACTGTGAGAAAGCCAAGGCTAAGAGGCAGAGCAGTTTTTCAGTGCGCCCCAAGGAACCCTTTGGGATCCCGTGGAGGGAACATACAGCCTAGGCACAGACAATGGGAGGCTGACAGGAAAGGCTTTAAATACATGACACTGTTAGAAGTTTTTTCACTCCTTAAAAGTGCTCGGAATCACTAAGGAGGAAGGAAAAGCTAGAATAGAGGTGGATAAGGAAGCGAAAGGTCCAACAGCCAGGTCTGGGTGCAGAGCCGAGCCCCATCAGTAGGGTCACCAAGGGAAGACACTTGTGTTCTTCTCACAGCCGGACATGCCTGGGTCTCCCGCCCCTGCTGGCTGGGTCTGGGCCCCTCTGGCTGTGTATCCCTACAGCAGGGGTCCCTGCCCACCCCCAGCTCCACCGACACTCTGTCACTCCCAATGGCTACATCTTTGGTTTTTGCATCAAAGGAACCCTGTCAAAAGAACCTTACGGTACCTGTGAGGATTCTTCATGTGAAAACATTTTCACTTAAAGGGATCACAGGTCTTGGGGCTAACTGGAAGACACGTCTTCCTGATGGTTAGAGATATTTAGGCCTTAAAAATCAGACTCCATTTTGGTTTGGTTTGGTTTCAATTTTGTAAATTCTCAGACTAAACAGTCCAGAATTTTCCAGCACCAAGATGGAGGATGCATGAAAGAACTCTCATTGATGCTTTCTAAAGTCTTCCTGCTGGTGCCAACTTGCTAAACAGAGGTACAGAAGGGGCAGGAGGTACAGGCACTGGCACAGCCAGAGTGGCTTGTCCCCACTAAACAGTCCATTCTGCATGGCAGCGCCTACTCCGGACTGTTTCCACTGTCACCTCACACTTCCGCTAGTGCCTTACACAGCTGAGGGACTAGATAAGCACGCTGCCTGCCTGCCTACAGGTGAAATTCTTGCTGAAACAAACTTCCTGCCTCTGAGAAGTCTATCCTCTTCGTCAAGGGTCTTCACTTGACAGCAGGATTGAGGCAGAAGGTTATCTGTCTTTAGGACATTAGGGTAACAAACGAAATAAGAAGCTTGATCGCCTGCCTGGACATCCCCAAATGCCCTGAGAGAGACAGGAATGAGCTTCTCTGTGGTAACCTATTAATATTTTAATGGCCAGCTAAGTTAAGCAGTTTCTATATAATTTTCATAAAATTACGCTAATTCTGAGGCCTAAGTATTTCAAATTCAATAAAAGTGAACTGCCTGTATTCTTACTTTTTAAAACCCATGCTGAGATAAGAGTACAGTAAAAAATATTCGTTGCAGTTAACAGAATTATTTGAGCAATTAACGCATGCAAAGAAAAAGACCCTTTGAATTAAAAAATTAAAGAGCAGGGGACGTAGGACTGTCACTTGAATGGCAGGCTAAGTAGGTGTGACTACTATACAGAGTGCCTCTGGGAGTCAAACAAGAAGCTTTCTCTTAAAAAGATGTCAAGAAAAAAGAGTCTTTAAAAAACTTAATAGAACCTTTCCTTTTAGTCACAGATGTTCCCTTTGTCAAAGCTGCCTTACGGACTATGTACAATACTGTTGCAAACCCAGTCTGCTAAAAGAGACAGTCAAACTTTATTACCTTTAAAATGTACAAATGTGTATCTTACCTTGGGGCAGGAACAAGAAAAAAGCAAAGAAAACCACAGGTTTTGGAGCTGGGGAAGTGACAGTCAAGGCTGATTTTATGCACTTTCTAAAACCCAAAAATAAGCAAATGACCAATTTTCACTACATGCACAAATAGAATACACCTGTTTGACCAGTGATATTTTTCTCAAATTATCAAATAATTTTGTCCTTTTAGGCAAATGAGGCTAATAACACTGTGAAGCTTCAGGAAAGTGGCTTCAGAAAATTTACTCTCACTGACTCACTAAATCAGAAATGGCTTTCAATCTTGATTCCTAGTTTCAATTGTTTAAATTAAAAGCAAAATAAATAGGAATCCTTGCCATATTCTTTAGAAACTTCTGGATATTATTCAAGAAATGAGCAACAGTATTTCATCACTGGCAGAGCAAAAGTGACTTTCAGGGGATGGCGAGATAGCTCAGTGGACTAAATAAAGCACCTGCTTAGGCAAGCTTAGGCAAGTACAGGGACTGTGGTTTTGTCCCTGGCACCACATGTTGTGTCAGCCCCGCCCCCAGGGTGAGCTGAGCCGGCCACAGTAGAGGGATAGTGGAGCACGCCTATAATCCCAGCGCTGAGGAGACAAACAGGAGGATCACTATGAGTCCAAGCTGCATAATGACACCTGTAACAACCAAATGAATTTTTTAACAAAGTGACTTTCCTTCAGTCATTCATTCCCTTGACCAACATTTACTGAGCTCCTCCTATGTTAGAATATCTGATGCCAAGAGGCACAAGCAACATATACTTGCTGCTTTCCAGCCCCTTCCTTGTGGGAGGTTGAAGACATAAATCTGATTAATTACCATATAAAACAGAGTACAACAAGCGCTCTAGGATCCAAATGAAACATTCTTTGGAGAATTTAAATGGCAAAGGGAGACTGGGAACAGTTACACTTCCACCTGAAGGGCCACGGGGGTCAGCATGCAGACAGAGGGCAGGAGGACAGCACAGGTAAAGGCCCCAGGGAAGAGAGAGCAGCAGGGAGAAGGGCGTATTTACCCGGCACAGGGTAGAAGCAAGGTCGGTGTGGAATTCAGATCTATTAGATCTTCAGCAGGGAGATTGTTGATATCCACCTGGGGTGGGAGGTTAAGTCTATTTAAGGAGCCATGGGACAGCTGTTAATGGATCAGGAGTCAAAGGATGGTCAGAGGGCTGCAGTGTCACTAGATTAACCCAGAAACAGTACACCAAGGGGAAACAGTAAGCAGAGAGCCCAGGTGTGAGAACATTACGGTAGTCTAGGTGTGACAGGGACAGACACATGAGGACAGGTGGAATGACAATGAAGGGTAGAGTCAGAACGCAGTGCAGACAAACATCGGCAGGAAGAGCAGAAAGGGGACGAGTACTTACTGAGGACCTACAGCACGTCACAACACTGGATGCCCAGCACGAACACACATCCTGCTTGGCTTGGCACAGTCTGAGTTTACGACCTCAAACTTTTTTGTCATGGAATAACCACTAACAATGGCCACATTCACTCTCTTTCGGTGTGTTCTGGTTTGGATAATACATTATACAATCTGTTTTTACTTTATTGTTGTTGTCCTGGGGCTTGAACCAGGGACTTGTGCCTGCCAGACAAGCACCCTACCATTGAGCTAGATCCCCAGGCACCCACAGGCATTTTGTGTGCATGCTCCCTTTTTTATTCTTCAAAACAATCCTTCTGGGGACACAGGAAGAAGCTGAAGATCTAAGAACTGAGTTGCCAAGTGCACACTGCTAACACCCACACAACTGCATATCTATACAGTCACCAAAGCTCCAGGCTTTCTAAGAGTTGCTGCTTCACGGTAGAATGTGAAGGGCGCAGAGCAGGGAAGGTCATCGCAAGAGAGCCAAGAAAGAGCAAAGATGGGTACAAGATGGCACGTCCTGCTTTGGATCTGTGGTCTTTAAGGTGCTGGAAGGACACTGAAGCTGCTGGAAATATTGGCTGGAAGTCAGGAGCCAAATCATCCTCTCGGTTTACAGATTTGTGAAGCTTCCAAAGCAACAGATGCAGGAGTAGAAACCCTGGGACCCAATGACATCGCCAAGCATAAGACTGCAGGACAAAGGTCATAGCTGAGATGCCTGCAGTGGCCATGCAGGTGACACAGATGAGAGAAGGCCAGGCAGGAGACAGCCGGGAGTGGCACCAGGAGGTATTCTCCGAGTGATTGTTATTTCTCTTGATGATTTGCAATTGTAGAAAGAAACAAGCTATTAAAATGATAGTCTACTTCTTCATTAAAGTGGGTGACTACAGCGATTTCCATTTTAAATTTCATTTAAAAGAAATCACAATTTACGTATTAAAAATAGTTTCTCTGTTAGAGAGAGTTGGCTCATTAACAAAACAGAGGATTACAAATTGTGGTCATTCAATTTCTGTCTACTTTTTCACCCTAGGCTGGGCCTTAGATGAGTTGTTTAAAGAAGCAATTAGTTTTTAACAAAATCACTAGCTTCATCCAAGCATGATAACCAAACCGCAGTGCACTGTTACTGTTTTTACACTGAGACAAACAGTAACTCAGACCCTATTGCCTTAAGCATGTGGTGAGGGTGAGTAGAGGGTTAGGAAAGAGAGGCGCAGAGGGAGGGAGGCATTTTAAAGTGCAATCCTTCCAAGGTTAAAATTCATCTCCATTGAAAACTTAATTTATTAATGGGAGCTTTCATTACCAGTCTTGTCCTTGCTTCACTCTTTCAACTGGAAAGGAAATAAGCCCCCAGAGCCTTCCCAGACTTAAACCAATGGTTCCCAGGCTTTTATCTGCTCTAGGATAATCTGCGCTTAATTTTCTGGAGGACTTAGGATCCCATAGATTGCTGAGCCAACTCTCACGATGACCTGAGTCAGTGGTCTGGGGGTGGTTCTAAGAACCTGGGTGTCTAGCCACAGACCAGAGGACGCTGGTGGCACGGGCACCACACTCAGAACCACTGGCCGCACCAGCAGGCAGGCTGCACAGAGGCTAGTTGGCCTCTGGCTTGCTTCAAGCTGCCGTGGAGCACAGGCCCTACCAAGACCCGCTTCTTGTGGCACTCTGGAAAATGACTCAGTGACATGGCTGCAGACGGAGGTCCAACTTTTTGCCTCATTGTCTGTGTTCTGAATCCAACTTCGTTTAATATTTTGGAAAATGTTACCCTTTTCTGTACCCAGCAAAGTAAATATTTTGTCAGTTGTTAAGGATGAGCTACGGAGTAAGACCTAAAGATGTATCCAAATTCAGCAGGAAGGCTTGAAGCTGCTTTGGAACTTTTTCCAAATTGTGACTTGTAATGTATTTCAGGAGCCAGCAGAAATACCAACCACTTGATCTATTAAGAAAAGGCTGAATGAACCTTTTCACAGCAGAATATTTTTTTTCCATCCCATCTCTCATTACACTTGGCAAAGGAAGGAGAAAAGACAGAAGGCTTTTCTGTCAATCGGATTTCAGATGAACATTGTTCTCACATGGAGAACTTAGTGGCAGAGTTTTAAAACTGGGCGACATTTTTAGCAAGTCCTCTAGTTTGACAGTTAAAAAAATGAAGGCCCAAAGAAGACCAACGCCCTTTATAAGAGAAGCAGTCGGTGCGAGTTGGAGGAGCGGCAAGGAAACTCCCAGGCTCCTGACTCCCGGACCAACAGATTTCTCAGGGCCACATTCCACATCCCGTGCAGTAGGAATCATTATGAATCAACTTAAAAACAAACAAAACCTGAACACCACCAGCAATGCATTCAGTGCTGGACTTTCTTTGAAAAATCCCTAAAACACTAGTTACTGACAGAAGAGTAGGCAGAAGAGAGTCTACAGAGCCCTTTGTGGACCTCGCTGACTAAGCATGTCCTAACGCATTGTCTTCTGGGGTGATTTGTGTCTCACTCATTATTGCATGGGCTGAGAAATGGATAGAAATACAGAAACGCAATCCTCATTTGGGTAAAATCCACAGTTTGGACTATCTGGAGCGATGTATTAATTTGAGTGTGTTGTGTGAACTTATTCTTCAAAGTCATACACTGATGGAATTTTCGGGGGGGGGCCTTTGGACAATAATTAGGACTAGGCAAGGCCATCAAGTTGGGGGCCTATGATGGGATTTGTGGCTTTAGCCGAAGAGGAACAGAATGCCAAGGTCGGTGCTTGCTGTGTCTGGCATGCTGTTACACCGAGGCACAGCCAGAAGGCCTCACCTGAGGCCAGTAGTGCTCCTGGACTTTCCCACCCGCATACCATGAGCCCACCAGACCTGTACACTGTACATATTCCTCATCTGTGATGTTCAGTCACAGCCACAGGAAGCGGACTAAGACATGGAACCTATACGGGAGGTAAAGGGCCTTTGAGATCACCAGGTTCACACGTCTCACGCACAGATGAGAAGCAAAAGCTCTCAGCAGCTGAGGCACCCCACAGGTCCCACTGCCTGACCGCAGACTCCTGTCCCCTACTATACTGCTCTTCCTCCCTTATTGTTCTGTCTGCAGCTGAAGGGCGTGTTGATTTGAAGCAGAACATTATATGCTCCACTGTGAGTCGAGATCCAAAACCACCTGATCCATTCAGTGTCAGGAAAGAAGTACGGCGACCACAGCAACCGACAGCTCTCAAGTGCTAACTCCATGCTGGGTGCTGCGCTAAGTGCTTTTAGGGATTATTGCACCTAACCAGTGATAACACTGAGGATGCGACACTATTTGAACACAGGAAATAGAAATTAAGGTTGAAATGAGAAAAAAAAAAAAAAAAAAGAAAAGAAAAAAGAGCCTCTGCTGCTTCCGCAGAGTATGCTACTGTATTTAAGTGCAACGATCCCAGTGGGGGCCTTAGAACACGTGGCTCACAGAGCATACGAGACACTGGCTGCCATTCTCATATTTTGCTCTATTTCCTTGTCCCTAACAGAATAGAAACTTTGGCTTTAGATAAAGTTAGGTTCTTCATGCGATTCACAACAGGTAACATTCTCGGGAACCAGCTGCCACCGGTGGAGACTGCAGAAACCACAGTGTAGCCTGCACTAAGCTGCTCTTGAGGCCAAAAGCCAGAGCCAGGGACCACAAAGAACAGAGCTGAACAGACGCATATTGTGTCTGGTGTTTGAGGAGCTCAATGACTCTCCCCAACATCTCCTTGTCAGTCTTTATCACTCGTAAGCTGAAGGGGAAGGGACTATGGCACGAAAACGTCTTTCAAGGAAGACAGCTTGCAAAGACAAAACCAATCACTGGAAGCCAGTGCTAAGGACGCAGGCTCTTGAAACACACCTTAGCCACTAGCTAAGGCAAAGTGACCCATGAGAGAATGACACGTGAAGACGGATTTCTGGTTCAAGGTAAGACAGCACTGTGAAGAACCAGGAAGCGTCTAACAAGGAACTGCTGAGGTGCCATGTGTTCGGCCTACGATCAGAGAGAGGGCCAGCAAACACGCGGAGGGTAACCAAGGACCGATGTGAAGATCTTCGCTGTCAATGAATCCTTATTTTATTAGCATTCTATCAAGGAGATGTGGGCATTGAGAAGAGCTGAAAAGGTTCTGCCAGGCCAGAACAAATGGTAGGTAAGGGTTGCTCTTGGGTTGAACCTGAGTTTGAATTCATGTTCCATTGCATATTAGTAACATGGCTTAGCATACTCTCTGCACTTCACCTTCTCCTCCTCTGGCTCATTTATTCCTTCTCTAGACCAAGTGGGGGCCAGGCCACTTTCAGGGTGCTGGGTGATAGCCGAGACAGATACAATCTCTATTCTCCATGAACTCAGCTTCCCATGTTTGCAAAACAAGCATGAGGAAACATAAATAACGAGCAAACTAACTCTTCATGCAGACAATAACTAATGCTGTGAATTAAATAAAGCAAGGGGCTTAGGGTATACAGGTGGCCAAAGAATATTTCTTCCTAGAAGGTGACTCAAAAATTAGAACCTAAATTACGGGATGGGCTCCAGCTTTGAGAAGCTCTGGAAGACGCAGCGCAGAGGCCCTGACAACCTCGTTCCCTCCAGCTAGACGCGTCTGCCTGAGCGGGACGGGGAGGACTTCAGGATGTAGTTGATGATGCAGACCAAAGCAGCTAAGGTAGGATGAGCCACAGCACAGTCTGTGCTCTTGTAGAGCACAGTCTGTGGCACAGAGAAAGAACTCCATAAAAGGACTTATAATTCATGATTCACATTAAAGAAAATTCAGGCAAGTGAGGGGCCACTTTTCTACCCTCTGATACCCCAGGGCACCTGGGCCTTGGCATAGGGACGGTTCTCCTTATCATGCGGACACTCCTCATTAGAAGGATTAGTGCACACCCTAATCCTAGCACTATGTGTCCAAACTACAGGGGCTCACAGGACTGTAGAACTTCAAGTGAACTCGGTCTTTTTTAATGTCAGTTTTGCATCACGGTAAGAAGTAATGTGAGGGTTCCTGGAAGCAGCCACTGAAGGCTTGAGGTGGGGGGAAGCTGGGGAAGCTTAGGCAGCACTCTGGGCCTCTGGCCCATTTTCAAGCAGAGTTGTTCTTCAGGTGTCTGGTTAACATTTTGGTTTTTACTGGAATATTGAGTTGTGTTCTTGGACGAAACCCCGAAGTTTGAAAATCACCAACTGATTCCAATTTTACAGATGCAAACCTCAGAGCCTTTTCAAGGCCATTAGCTAATTAGTAGCAACTTCGGTCAGGGAACATTTGCTGGCTTCTTATTTAATACTTTTCCATATGCTGTTACATAAAAATACCTATTCTGTTTTAATAGATTCGGAATTTGTTTCTCAACTCTGTGTCAACCAGTGCATACTGCCTTTCACATGTGTGTGTGTATCTGAGTTCTAATGCTCTGGGAAGTCCTGCTTCTACATAATTGTTTTTGAACAGCAACGACTTGATTTCAGTGTCTCGTAGAGCATACGAGTGTCCTCAGCACCAGATGATGGTTCAATCAGGAGCCAGGAGGGAGAACGAGGGGAACAGAATTAAAGTGGCATCTTCTAAAACAGTTATTAAAAGTCGAGCTGAGACAGACCTAGTGGTACACGCTTGCAATCTTGTCACCGCAGGAAGGTGAGGTAGGAGAATCACAGGTTAGAGCCCATCCTGGGCAACTTGGAACTTAATGAGATCCTGTACCAAGTTAAAAAATGAAAAGGGCAGGGGATGCAGATCAGGCTGAGGACCCTGGGTTCAATCCCCAATACCACACATGCAAAATAAATAAATAAATAAATAAATACTATTCTTTCTTGCCTAGGAGGAAAAACTAAAATGACCGAAAATGGCTGAAAGACAAAATTATAGAGTAACGGAGGCTTAAGAAGACAATAAAATATAAGATTTTCAAAATGTTCAAAATAAGGGACCTCGTGGCACCAGTTTTAGGAATCATGCCTCAGAAGCTGGAAACAGTTTATAGTTGTTTAAACCCAAGCTGAGCTGGGTACCACCTTGCTGCTTTGAAAGTAGGATTAGAGTTACAAAGAAATCTGCAAAGATTTGAAAGATACGCTGAACACTCGGAGGGGCAGGAGGGTGTGCAGGAGAACTTGGGTCACACAATGGCAAAATTCCTGTTTGAAAAGGAACAGTAATAGGAGGAAATAGTATATTTTATTCTACTTATCTTCTATTCTACTTCTGACCCTGGAAAGCAACATACTGACATAGAGAAAAAGGCTATCCTAGATGTTTCTCCGATTAGCTGACAGTAGTTGTGGGGAAATTACCCTCCTCAGGTCATTCTCCATTAGCAGATGAGAGGAGCATTTTTGTCAAGTTGTAAATATTCAGAGACCAAGTATTCTCACAAGAAGGCTGTTAGGTGTCTTTTCAAAGGAGGAAAAGCGTGTTCCCAAATATCCCACAACGAATGGAGAAGTGAACTCCAAGTGGGGATGATGCTCGTCACCAGCGTCAGTTAGTGTCTTACTCCAACTACTGAAGAGAAGTGACTTCACAGACAAAGATGCAATGAGTAACACACAAGGGATGATGCGCTCACCTGGAACCATCGCAGTGAGCTGCTGCACGTGTGTCGCCTGAGCACTTACTGGGATGCAGGCAACTGCCCTCTCCCCGAGCAGGGGATGTCGTGAATCAACACAACTCTCTGGCAAGCAGCTGCATAATGCACACTGAGCCATAAGCAGGCACGCCATGTGACCAGAATCCCACTTCTAGGAATCTTTTTTTTTTTTTTATTTTTTTTATTTTAGGGAAGGGCCTACAGGGTGTTCAGGGTCTCACTACTAGATCAGACTAGTGATCTGCCTGTTTATAGCCTCCCAAGAGCTGGGATTATGGGTGCACCCAGTCTCAATTGCTGTCTCAGCATGCCCCGGGGGCGTGGCTGGTATGAGAAGGATTTTTTTTTTTTGGCTGGCTCAGGCTGCCTTAATTGTGGGTGTGGTGTGGCATGTGGAGCTGGGGATCGAACTGCGGTCCCACAAGCCTGCCCCCTAAAGTCTGAGAGGGAGTTTGTTTTTCTTTTTTGTGGCTGCTTCAGGCTGCCTTAAGGGTGGGTATGACACAGCTCCTGGAGCTGGGAATCGAAGGGTAGTCCTATGCGCCTGACTACATTTGCCACAGCGGTGCTTTAAACGACTGAGCTATCTGGCAAAGCCCCAAAATCTATCTTAAATAATCAAAAATATATGTAAAAAGCTATATCCATAAAGATGATCAAATGAGGCTTCAAGCCTAAGAACTTAGAAAGGGCAAGAAAGTTCTGATTCGATTCAGTGAATGCTAGTGGACACCTACCAGGAGCTCAGCGTATTAGGCAGAGTTCTGTTCATCACTAATTCCTAATCAGCACTGAGCCTCCGTTCTCTGCGATACGAGGTGGCCATCAGGAAGGAGGGGGGAGACACTAAGAGACTAAAGTGCATGGAATATATTAAGTTGAAAAGGCTGCACGCAAACACTACGTTTACAGCGATGTTTAGGGGCGAAAGCAAAGGTCCAGAAGGGATGAAACCAAAACAGGAACAATGGTAAAATAATGCATTAGGTTTTCTTTTTCTTCATTTTCCTGCAATGGGTTAGACTCGCTTTAACTAAATAACAACAGTAAAAATGAGAAGAGAGGGCCGGGGAGATGGCTCAGTGGAATATGCGCTTCCCTGGCAAGCGCAAGGGCCTGAGTTC
>NDGM011210150.1:253-10594 GCA_002564305.1 Octomys mimax | reverse complement strand
AAACTCTTCAATGAAATTGAAAGTGAAGTAATTCTCCCAAACTCATTCCTGGAGGCAAGTATTACTCTGATACCAAAGAAAAAAAAACCAATGAAAAAAGAGAACCATAGGCCAATCTCCCTAAAAAACAGAGATGCAAAAATCCTCCATAAAATACTAGCAAACAGAATGTAGCAAATCATTATGATCATACATCATGACTAACTGGGATTCATCAGAGGGATGATTCAACAAAATGTAATATACCACATCAACAGAGCCAAAAATACAAATCACATTATCATCTCAATAGATGCCTCAAAACTTTTGACAAATCCAACACTCATTCATTATAAAATCCCTATAGAATATCAGAATAGATGGTCTTTACCTCAGCCTGATAAAAGCCATCTATGACAAACCAACAGCCAACATCATACTAAATGCAAAAAAATTGAAACCCTGCACTCTCAAATCAGGAACAAGACAATGATGTCCACTGTCACACCTATCCAATATAGCTAAGGAAACATTAGCCAGAGCAATTACATAAGAAACAAATAAAAGGAATCATGAGTAGAAAGGAAGATGTGAAATTTTCATTATTCACGGATGACGTGATACTCTACATAGAAACCCCCAAAACACCACCAAGAACCTTGTAGGTTTAATAACCAAATGCAGTAGTATAGCAGGATACAAAGTCAACACTTATCTGGAAGTTTTATACACACACACACACACACACACACATAGGAAAATTTGGATAATTGTACTGGTGATTTGTGCTGGGCTATTGAAAGGAGCAGTTAATGCTTAATTTTTTTTTTATTTTTAAATTTAGTATAACTTTTATTGATCAATTTTGCATGCTTATATCTGGTAATCTGAACAACTAATTTCAAGACAACATTATACAATATAACAACCATTGTTGAAATTTTATTATTTTATTTAGTGAAATTTTTTTATCATTTCTAATGTTTTTGTAATATTTTTTATTTTTTAGAAAATGAAACAAATACACTTTTGATTGTGGCTATTGGTGCATACAGAATATTTTAATTGTATCTCACCCTTTGTGTATTTCACAGCATATTGTAGCTCTTTTATTTCTTTACTTTTTTGTACCAGGGAAGGAATTTGGGATTAGACACTTGTCAGACAGGTGCTTATTCCACTGAGCTGTAGCCCCAGCCCTCTTGTAGCATTTTGTCTGTTACAATTTTCAACACTGAATGGCAGTTCTGGATACTTTCTTCACCATCTAAGTCAAGGAAGTCTGCTTTCCCTGTGTCTGAATCAGTTGATTCTTGCTCCATTTCAGTGTCAGAGTGACTTTGTCCCACATGGCCAACATCACAGTCAACCTCAGCAGTATCATCTCACACCCAAGCCACTCTTATGTTATGAAAACTTGTATTTTACCATAATGGATCATCTTCATCATCCACCCATGAGGAATCTGATGATTCACTTTTGACTTCCAAAATTGGAAAATCAGGTTTCCATATTCCCTTGTACTGAATTGGGTTACCTAAATCAAAAGAAAACTTTAAAAAACCCCAACAAACCTAGAGCAGTGTGGGTGTATGTTTACCTCATGAGGCTTGGGTAAACACACACAAAACCTGTTAGAGAATAACATTGGTGTAAATCCTAGTTTCATACTTTTGCACACATGCATATACCTTGCCTTTCATTGTACCACATGAGTAAACACAAAGGTTGTTTCTTTTATCCCCCAGACACAAGTACTGAGATACACAGATGGCTACAATTATACTAAAGTAAAAATTTACAGTAGAAAAGTAAGGCATGCATTTGTGGAACTCAGTGTTATATTCCATGATTAAATTAAAAGATAATTTTCTGCTTGTTCAGCAGCCATAATTTAGCAGCTCATATTGGGCAGCACAACTCTAAGGCATTTCAATCATTGCAGAAAATTGTACTGGACATCCCTGAAAGCCCTGCTTTATTAACTAACTGGGCTCAGTCCTCAAATAAGCTGATGTGTTTATATCACACATTCACACATAAACACACATTAAGCTGGTGCAGCTTTCTTTACCTTCAACTCCCACCTGCCTGTAATTGGGTAGGAGAGCAGAGGAAGAAGGGAATCTATTCAGAGTACTGGTGTAAATGCCAAGGGATAGATACTTGACTTAAAAAATTCATCAAAATGGAATGCAAACTAATAAAACTCAGGGGAAAACCAAAAAGGAAAGGAAAATAGTGATAAACTGTATAATTCTACAGTATTAATGAAAAGGCATTAATATAAATCACAGGAAATTATTACAACCTTGCATAAGTATAAGCCAGGATCATGTTTGGAATGCAGTTTCAAATTATATTGGATTATTCACAATAAAATATATTGTGAAATTCTACAAACAGGTGTCAGTGAGAGAAACCAAACATGCTTTCAGCTTCTACATAACTTATTTGCTCATAAAAATCAAGGATATTGTGTTTTAAACTCTATACCAATGGAGATCTAATATACACACTGAATATGCTATCATAATGCAACAAAACTTGCTAATACAGGCCCTAGGGTGCTTGCAGGAGTATTGGAGACCACAGAGATACTGAACTAGGACATAGACTTTGTGAACAAAATATCTAGTTAGACCTATTCTTCATCTATGCCCAGAACTTAGAGTAATACTTATTATACAGAAATCTGAAAATAAGTATTTACTGAATGAACATAGGAAAGCAAAGAGTGAAATCAGTTATGACTCTGGCACCCAAATGC
Source organism: Octomys mimax (assembly GCA_002564305.1). Classification (NCBI taxonomy): domain Eukaryota; kingdom Metazoa; phylum Chordata; class Mammalia; order Rodentia; family Octodontidae; genus Octomys; species Octomys mimax. The sequence continues at coordinate 7,845 of NDGM011210150.1, read as the reverse complement.
TAACCTGGAATCTTAACCTTCTTGCTAAGGTAGACATGTTTTTCTCTCTAGAGTTAAGCAGGGGGCTTGTTATTTTTCTTTTATTTAAAAATACAATTTTTGAGATGATTATTTACATGGTCCTAAAGATACATATCAGCATAAACAATGAGAAATTTTGTTAAACAATACTCTTCATATGTAGTTCCTACTCTTTCCTCTTAATGGCAAACACTGTATTTAGTTTCTTGTGAATTCTCCCCATTTCTTTATGCATCTCACTTTTCCATTTTTATATAAGGTAGCTTATTTTACACATTGTTCTGCATTTTTTCTCATTTCAATGTGTTCTCTTTAGCAAGTTCCTATACTGCTATAGAGCTAGCTCTCTCTTTTATTTTTTAACTTTTGTAGCATTTTGCTGTATGGATATATCTGAATTTGTTTAACCTGTATATTTTACCAATTTACTGGATTTAGCAGTTTAGGTTCTTTCAGTTTTTTTCTTGCAAACAATACTGTGATGAATAACTTCAACATATGTCCTTTCATTTGTTTGCAAGTGCATTTGTAACATAATAAATTTCCAAAAGTGAAATTGCTGAGACAAAAGATACGTGCATTTGTAATTTTGATGGATATTGCTAAATTGCTCTCCATATGGGGTTATGCTAACATATACTCCCACAAGCAGTGTATAACAGGGCCTGTTTCTTACAGCCTTTCCATAGAGTATATTATCAGAGTTTTGGATTTTTGCCAACCTGATAGGGGTAAAATGATATTTCAATACAGTTCTCATTTTATTATGAGTGAAGTTGAACATCTTTACGAATGTTTAAATGTTTTTATATTTCATTTTGTGTGGATTATGCATTTAAATCTTTTACCTATTTTTATACTAGCTTGTTGAGTTCTTATTCCTTTTCTTATTAGAGGTTCTTATCAAGAAGATAAGTAATGAGCAAAGTGCTTATACATGCAAGTGTCCTAATTTGTTTTCCTACTATTGACTTTTTGTGTATGTACAAGCTTTTATTTTTGCGTAGACATGTTTAATGTTCCCTTTCATGAATCTCAAATTTTGAATCAATTTTTAAAATCTTTCCATTTCAAAGATTAAAATTATACCAGGTTCTTCTAGTACTTTTAAGTTTTTATTTTTGACACCCAAATTTTTGATCTGCCAAGAATTGACCAAACATGTGGGCTGGGATGAAAAGATACAATTTTATTTTTTCCAGATGTCTACCCTTTTGTCCCAGCACCATTTATCAAATAGTTCATCTTTCCTCCACTTGTTTGAAATGACATTTTTAACGAGTAACAAATTCAGGAATGTTAATTATTAAGGAGAGATTGATGAACATTTTATTTGAACATTTTATTTGCCTGTTATGAAACCTGTTGGGGCTGATGTACAGGGCAAGGAATATCATCTGGGTCTCCGAACTTTGCCACAGATCTTCAATAACCCTCTTTTGGCTCCACAAAGCGTGGGTAAGAAAGGTATAATTCCTTTGAATAAACTGAGGAAGTCTTAAGTTCCCAGGAGTCGTTTCTCCTAGGACTGCAGGATATAGTAGAAGCATGCGATGCACATACTGAACAAAATTACAGAAGCCAGAATTCCAAATGAATAGTGCTATGGTTTGAATGTGGCTCCCAGATTTTGTGTGTTATGAACTTAATTCCTACTGTGACAGTATTGAGAGAGGCAGAGCCTGTGTGAGTAGGTTATGGGAGTTCTGCCCTCATGAACAGATCAATGCCAGTATTGTGGGAGTGGTGGTTTCTTGTATTAGGTTCCCTCTCCCTTTTTTCTCCTTCTACTCTCCTTTGCCCTCTCTGCCTTTACTCATGAAATGCTACAACAAGAAGGTCCTGACCAGAGGCAGTCCCTTGATCTTGGACTTCCTAGCATACAGAACCATAAACCAAACAAATTTATACTTATTATATATTACCAATATTGGGCATTGTGTTCCAACAGAAGCAGTTTTCTCTGATGTGTAACCTCAAGTAAACTACTTTACCGAAGTTATTTTTATCTGCAAAAGTAAGGAGCTAAAGTAGGTACACTCAAAGGACTCCTTAAGCATGAACTTTCTGTGAATGGTAAGCAAGAATAGTCTGATGAGAGCAGTTCAGCCTGATGTCAAGAGGGCTGGATTACATTCCATACTAGGTCACTGTCTCCAGTGCATAAATGTTGTCCTCCAATGAGGTCAGTGCCAGGGCTTTGCATGTAAATCTGAGGCCCAAGCCTGGCCATTTGTGCAATGACTAGAGAATGGCTCATAGATATAGAAAGATTTATGATGTAGCAAGGGATTTGCAAGAGAGAAGGTATGTATGCACTCTTTCATTGTAATTTCTAAGCCTGCACTGATCCATCTATCTGCAAACTTTTGAACCTGTCCTATTGCCCTCCTAGGGCTTATATACTTTGACATTTTCAAATGTAGAATGAGTTCTAAAGACTCTTACTCATTGCAAGGGCAAATTTCAGGATGACATGATCAAAGATGGTGGAATGGCTGAATGTTGGGAGTAGCTATTTACATCATCCAGGATTAAGAGCCCCTCGGGTATCATATCAAAAGCTCTGCTTGTGCCATTCACAAAACAGCCAACTAGCAGCAGGAGGTGTTGGATGGGCTGGCAAATATTCATTTTTTAAATGAAGAGCCTAAAAGCATCACAGATTTAAATCATAGATCAGAATAACATATCTAAAAATGGCTGGAAGGCAACCATATCTGAATTTAAACAATATGCATTAAAATACCAATAACCATCTTCCTGTATTAATCACATCAAATGATTTTGTTTTTTCACAGTACGCAGATGCCTCTCACTAAGTAAAGCGACACATTGCTATTTCAAAGCTATTAGCAGTGGAGCAGCTGTATGCTACTAGAGAATTTTTAGAAATCATAATGAAATTAAATAGTAGATAGGAAAAGAAAAAACCGCCTTCATTTGAGCTATGCTGGTTGATGTGCTGTTGTATTAAACATATATTTCAAATACATAAGCGATTTCTACTGAGTGTTATAAAATCATTAAACTGGACAGAAACTTGAGGTTTTTTAAAATAAAATCTTCATTAAGCAAGCACAGCATTTTTCTCTGAAGGCTCAAGACAATCCTTTGTTCACACAGTATGACTCTCCACTAAATGTACAAAAGATGTTCTGTAGGTAAAGCAGCAACTGGTGCTTACGTGTGCACTATGTCTATTCTAGTAGCATTTAATGAATACCCAATTCTAGAAACCATTTACATTTTGCCCATTACTTCTAGTTAGGGAGGTGGTGTGCTCTTGTTTTTGTCCTATTATGTTGATTTTCAAGAGACAATTTTAAAGACTGATATATAGATAAGCAGACATATAAACTGGTAGACATACATTGGTAATATCAAATTTACCAATAAAATTTTATAATACAGAGTATTAATATGAAGAGACCATTTTAGTTACTTTTCTCATTACTGAGACAAAATACCTGACTCCCAAAGTCAAAGGAGGAGAAGTTTATTTAGCGCATAATTTGTAGAGGCTTCAGTTCATAAATAGGTGGATCCACAGCAGAGCAGAACATGACAAAAAAGCAACCATTTAGGATGGAGGAAGACAGAAAAATCAATAAGAAAGAGGAAGATAAAACTCTACTTCTTATATAGTATGCAGGCTATCTGCCACAGGGTGGGTGTAACATTCAAATCCTTAGTCCTAGCCAGGACTATGTCAAATCAATTACTAGCCACACATGCTTACTGTCAGTATCTTACACCCTAGATTCAGCTACCTCTGAAAAAGTCCTAAGATCACAGGAGGTTTTGGGGAGACATCTATGCACAAAGCATAACAGAGTCACATGAACTTTTCGGCTTCCTAGTACATGTAAAAGTTGTATTTGTATAATACTGTAGTCCATAAAGTGAAAAATACCATTCTGTCTGAAAGTGTCCTGTATCTTAATTAGAAACACTTTGAGCCAGCGAGATAGCTCAGTGGACTAAGCACCTGCTTTGGCAAGTGCAGGCACTAGGGTTTGATTTCTAGTCCCACTTGCCACTCCAGCCCCACCCCAAGGGGCCTGCTGAGCAGGTGACAGAGTCTGGGCAGGTGACACATGCCTGTAATCCTAGAGCTGGGGAGACTGAAAACAGAAGGATCACCACGAGTCCAATCTGCGTGGTGAGACCCTGTACCAAATACACAAATGAAACAAACAAAAATACTTCATTGCTAAGATTACTAACTTATAAGCCTTCAGCAAGCTGTAATCTTTTTATTAGTAGATGGCTGCTGAAGGATCAGATTGTGGTTGCTGAAGTTTGAGGTGGCTATGACAGTTTCTTAAAATAGGACATTAATGAAGTTTGCCACATTGATTGACTCTTTCTTCTATGGAAGTTTCCTCTGTACTGAGTGGATGTTGTTTGATAGCATTTTACCCACAAAAGAACTTTTTTCAAAATTGCAAGCAATCCTCTCAGACCCTGCCACTACTTTATCAACTGAATCTGTGCAATACTCAAAATTCTTAGTTGTCATTTTAGCCATGTTAAGTGTCTTCACTATCACGTCTTTAGGCTCCAGAATTCATTTTAGTTTTCTTGCTGTTTCCATAGTATCTTCAGTTCCTTTTCCTATCGAAGTCACCTATAGGGTTGGAGTCATCTTCTCGCAGACTCCTATTACTGTTGGTATTTTGTCTTGCTCCCAAGAATCACAAATGTTCACAATGGTATCTTGAATGGTAAATTCTTTCCAGAAGGTTTTCAATTTACATAGGTCCATCAAAGGAATCACTATGGAAGCTATAGACTTATTAAAAGTACTTCTTAAATAATCAGACTTGAAAGTAAAAATAATTTCTTGATTCATGGTCTGCAGAATGTATGTTGTGCTAGCAGATATGAAACTAGCACTAATCACTGCACAAGTCTCCATCAGAGCTCTTGTATGACCAGGTGGCTGTCAATGAGCAGAAGTGTTCTTTTTTCCCTCAACAGTAGATCTCAATAACGAGCTGAAAATATTTAGTAAAATATGTTGTAAACATATATGTTGTCATCTAGGCTTGTCCCATTGATAGAGCACAGGCATAGTAGTATCATTTTTAAAGACCTTGGAATTTTCAGAAGAATAAATGAGTATTGACATCAACTTAAAGTCATCAGATGGACTAGTCTTAAAGAAGAGAGCCAGCTTATCCTTCAAAGTTTTGAAGCCAACCACTGACCACTCCTCTGTAGCTATAATAGTCTTGGATGGCATTTTTTTCTATATGCCTGCAGCTATAATAGTCCTGCCTGTTCGTTTAATTGAAAATTTGCTCATGAATTTAGACGCCTTCATCAGTTGTCTCAAGTTGGTCTAGGTAACTGGCTGCGGCTTCTACAACAGCACTTGCTGTCTCTCCCCTTACTTTTGTTGTAGAGAATGAGATGACTTCTTTCCTTAAATCCTCTGAACCAGCTGCTACTAATTTCTGGCTTTTCTTCTGCAGCTTCCTCACCTCTCTTTGCTTTCATAGAAAGGAAAAAAGTCCACATCCTTACTCTGGCCTTACTCACAGTCTCAGGCTTTGGCTTAAGAGAATGTTGTAGCTGGTTTGATCTTCTATCCAGACCACTAATCCTTCCTTCATGTCAGCAACAAAGTTTCTTGCTGATCATACTGAAGTCATACTTACTTCTCATTCTAGAACTTACCATTTGCCTTAACAACTTGGATAACTTGCACAAGAGACAAAGCTTTCTGTATATTTCAGCTTTTGACATCTCTTTCTCACTAAACAATAATTTCTAGCCTTTTGATTTACCATTACAGATGTAAAACTTTCACTTGACTAGTTAGGGGCAGTGTTAGCATTATTAATTAGCCTGATTTCAGTATTTCTGTGCATCAGAGACAAGAAGGACTGGAGAGGCAGAATGACACAGGGATGGCAAGTGCATGGATCACTTAGGATCAAAGATAATATTTATCAATTAAATTTGCTCTCTTAATGGCTGTGGCTTATGGCAACCCAACACTATTAGAGTAGTAAATCAAAGATTGCTAACCACAGATCCTCTATAATACCTATAATAATAATTGAAAACTTTGAAATATTGTGAGTAGTACTGTCACTGCTCAGGATCTGAGGAAGTCCCCAAGGTAGAGATGGGAACTTTGACTCAACTGACCCATAGGATAGTTTGCAAGTTCTCTGACTTCCACTGTACTTTTTTAAAAAAAAATGTATTTACTACAGAGTGTTCAGAGTCTCACTACATAGATAGGACTCATAGTGGTCCTCCTGTTTTTAGCCTCCCAAGTGCTGGGATTACAGGTGCATACCGCCATGCTCAGTCTCAATCACTGTCATCTCAGTGTGCCCTGGGGACAGGGCCAGCATGGCAAGCTGGGAATCAAATCCCAGTCCCTGTGTCTGCCTAAGCAGGTGCTTTAATTCTCCTATCTATCTGGCCAGCCTGGACCATTGTACTTCCGTCTTTGACTTTTAGATAAAGAATTTTCAGGATGAGTATGAGGTGTGATTGGATTTATTAGCCGTGATTTTTAGGTACACATGTTGAGAAGTAGAGTTCTCAAAAGAGAGATACATTGTTTTGGGAACTGGGAACATTTATATTTGTTTCTCTCAAGCAAGTAAAGCCTATGGCATTTCTGGACCTGTAGGGAGTTCTTTCTTGATCTTGACTTTCAGAAAAAGAAAAAGGATGTTCCTAATTCCTGCAGAGGATAATGGCCTATTTTAGAAGGGACAAGTATAAGCCATTTTTAAAAATTAATTTTATTGAGAAAGAAATAGCAATTCTTTGAGATAGTTTCAAAACAGGTTAGTAGGACACTAATTAATACAGTGCATATTGTTTTCTTCATAGTATTCAGAGTACAAGATACAGACATGATATCTTTTTTTGTTAATTGAGGAGATACATTTACTCATTTGAATATTATATAATGTTTACATACATTGAAACTATGCCATAAGTAAGCCAATTTTTATATATTAAAAGAATTTAAAGGAGGAATGATCTAACATTCACAATTACAATATTATAACAATTCCATGCCATGCTAGACAAAATCCACATAGTATCTAGAACCATAGACTACCACACAGGTACCTATAGGGTGTGTCTTACCATTGAAGTCTTACTTTTGCTAATGCATGGATTCTGTCTATACTCCATGCTGGTGACTAAGAATTCATACATGATATCTTGTCTAAACACTATTAGTATAAATCTTACTTCTCATTGAACTAAGAGAAAGTAGCTGCATATCTGTCTTATTTTGTATATACATTAAATCTATCTATCTATCTATCTATCTATCTATCTATCTATCTATCTATCTGAGAAAAAGAAGGGCTACAAGGACAGCCAGTATTTTGGCTCTAGACCTTCAAGGTTTGTGAGGACTCAGGACATAAGAGAACCTGTACTGTAACATACTGGAAACAAGGGGTGTCCCAAATTTTCTGTTCAAGGAGTTTATAGGGCCACAGAGGAATATGATCGATGATGTATAGTGGGCCTAAGGAGAGTCACCTAGAGAGAAAACATTCTCTCAGGCTTTCACA
>NDGM011210136.1:3221-14647 GCA_002564305.1 Octomys mimax | reverse complement strand
TATACCTTTCTGCAGTTGTTTCTTTATTTCAGAAGTTCTTGATTCATTGATTTCAGCTGTGTGGTTCCCACTTTGTTCTGCTTTAGTGTCTTCTGCACTTGTTATGGGTGGGCTCAGGGTCTCAGATTGTATTTTGCTCCTTCTCATTGTCATTTTTATAGCCCTGTCTTCTGACCTTCATTGTAGAACTTTGGTGCAGTTATAACCTTAGCACCTACTGAAATTCAAGTGCAGATCTACAAAGTTTGGATTTATCCAGTTGTGCCTGTTTTGTGTCTGACTGTTTTGCTCAGATCTTTCCTGCTGCTGCCCTTGGGAGTAGATCCTGTTGTCCCCTTCTGGCAAGATGTTCAGCTCCTTAACTTGCTTGGGCGCTTGGTCCCCTACTTTCTCTATAGAGATTGCAGCTGCACAGTTTCACTCCAGGCCTCTATGCTAGGCCTGATCTGAGTCTGGAGGGTACAAGGTGGAGTGCGGGGAAGCGGGAAGAGGAAGCTCTCCCACACACTCACTGGGCCTTGACTAGGACTGGATCTGGTGGTCCCCAGAATGCGGCAGAAATTCTCACTTGGTGGGTGGTGTTGGGGGGTGCTGCGAAGTGGTGGTGTGGGGGGTCCCTAGTTGGTGGAAAAGAGTCCCACCCGTGCTGCGACTGGGTTTGGACCAGCAGGTCCCACCGTTGCATGGTAGCAGGAATCTCTCACATACATTCACCAGGCCTGGACTGTGGAAGTTTCTAATAATTGCATATTCATGACTGAAGAATTTCATTCATAGGCATGTATCTAAAAGAAAAATAAACAAAAACAATTATGCACAAAAATTTCTTTTCATAAGAGTGTTTTTAGCAGTTTTATTCCTAATAGCCCAGAAGTGGAAACAATCTAAGTGTCTATCAATAGGAGACTAGATACACAAATTGTCATCCACTCATACAGCATAGTAGAATATGTTAATGAATTTTGTGAAAATATGAATTAATCTCATAAACATGCTGAGCTAAAGAAGCTAGGCAGAGATAATGTGTTGCGTGCTTCCACTTATGACAGGTTCTAAAAAGGAAAACTTATCTCTGGTGTTAGAACTCAGAAAATGGCCAAGTCCAGTGTAGTGAAACATGTATACTCTATCTTCTTGGATTAGTTAATATGGCAGGGAAACCTTCACCATCTCCTTGTATTGTATCTTTATGACTTGCATGTATACTCTGTAAGTCAGATCTCATTGAGATAAAGAATGGATAACTATTTCTGGTAGTCATGATACAAAAAATATCTCCACAAAAAAAGATATCTTCAGATTGTTTTTAGATGAAATACCCATTGAGAACCCAGAACTACTATTCCAACAACTTAAATGTCCTTTCAGATATGAAATGACTCAAATGTTTTTCTTCCTCAGCATCATACTGGAGAGCTAAGTGAAGTATTTTATATCAACATAATACAAATGGTTAAGAAAGATGAAAACATGGTTAAACTGGAAAGACAATGCAGAATGAGAGAAAATAAAAGAAATTTCTCAAGTTACTGCCTTTATAGAAATATGGAGAGAAACTTATGCACACAGGAGGAGGAGGAGGAATTTCAAAGAGGAGGTATTTGGGGAAAGGTTGATTCTCCTTTAGAGTAACTTAGGAAGATAATAAATGTTTATCACATGTAAAAAATACAAAAGTAATCAATTTTATAAGATTTTAAGTAACACAGGTCCATATGCCCAAATAAAGAAATACATAATGAAAACACCGGTGTAAAAAGGATTGGTTTATGTGTGAGTGCATTGGAAATATACACAAAACAATGAATAACTATGACAATTTTTAATATAATTTTCAATAAATTTCCTCTTAATATTAGAATGATTTTCTGGACTTTAATATTCCTTCTGTTTGAAATAAAACCCTTGAAACCCACCAAATATTTGATTTTCAAGGTAAACTTCATTTCCTTCTGTTTAATTCATCAAAAGGTAAATTTCATATCTTCTTACTAAAAATATTACTTTATGTGAAATGTCCCCACATTTCTATGAAAATTATTCTTCAGTCTATTTACCCAGCCCCGCATCATATATGCAGAAAGAAGCCTGGAATTGTCTTATCTAATAAGATTCATTCTATTTTTCAGCAGTCATGTTTCGTGACATTTTTAAATTCTCAGACTTATATAGTTTTATATTGCTTGAATTTTTGTCATGAGAATACATCATTCGTATAAGGACAATATAGGAGAACGTGTCAGTCAAGGAATCTTCACCAAAATTGGAGAAGTGTAACAGTCTACAGCTACAATGAGTACTATTCTAGCAGGAAATGTTCAGAAGCCATTTGAAGCATGGAGCTGGGCACTGTTCATCTTTGTTGCCTACTCTCAAGTTTGGCATTGCCCTAGAGGTCATGGCTTGCTTTCTGCTTTGTCCCTAATGCCCTGTGCTGGAGGGAACTGAGACTCTGACACACCATAACCAACACTCTAGGAGCAATAAGAGAGCCACTCAGTGGGTCTGCGCTGGACTCCAGTAGACTAGGTAGAGATTCAGGAGTGAGCGTTTAGATGGGCACAAACCAACAGAACTTACCAATGATTGTCCTAACAGAGATCAGATGAAAATAAAACTACAATTCTGAATGTTTACTAGGGAAAGTTGAGTCCAATAAATGACAAAATAGGTGTGAAACTAGGGGGAAAATAGTGTTATCTGCCTTGCATTTATATTCACACAATGCAGTCTGTTATCAACTATCATCTGTTAGAACCTGACACTTTCTTTGGGAAACAGGGAAGACTTGTTTCTTGCCCACTCAAGAACTTCAGTTATGGGTATGAGAGTAACTAATCACATATGTAATTTAAATAATCATCAGTGCTTTTTTAAAGAATTAAAGACAAATGAACAAAAATATTGAAGTGTGTTTGCCTGACAGTGGGATTGCTGGGCCACGGGGTAGTTCTAGTTCAGGTCTGAGGTATCTCCACCCCATTCTCTATGCATCTACTGCTGCCCTGCACCCAACTCACACTCTTCAAGAACTCAACTTCCTCTGCACCATCAGTCACCTTTCTGTCCTTTTGATGGCAGCCATGCTAAGCAGGGTAAACTGGTATGATGTTATGATACAGATGTGAGGTGAGGTTGGAAATGCTGGCTTTAAATTTTTAAAGATACTATGGTGAAAGACACCTTCACATTGACTCCTCTCAGAATACTGCTTCTTTGTGTATACTTACCACATACTGCATATTACTTTTTGATTCAGTTCTTGAAATCCTCTTTCATGGGAGTCTTTTGTTTGGCTGTCATCACTGCTTTGATATGCCTGTGTCAATTCAAAACTTTGACCTGTCCCTGTAGACAATGGAGTATTGCCCTGCCACAAAGAAGGATAAAGTTGAGTCATCTGTAGGAAAGTGGGTGCCCCTTGGGACCATAACATTAAGTGAAATGTCACATGAACTAACTTAAAGATTGAATGGTTTCTCTTATATGAGAAACCCAAAATACAAATAAATTGGATCAAAGTAAAAGTTTTGGAAATGAGAAGGTAGTTGTTTTGCAAAAGAGGAGGGAATCCAGAGATGCAGGAAGGGAGAGGGAAAAAGGAGGAAAAGGAGCTGTGATGCGTCAGGTACTTCAACCAGCTCCCTCCAATAAATATACTCATCGTGTACCATAAGCATGTGCAAATAAATGTTAAAATTAAAAAATAAGTTTGCTTCTCATGGTCACTATGACCCTAAGACAGCCAGAATTTCAACAGTGCCAAATCTGGTGAATAAAGTGGATGAGGACATACTCCAGTGTTGTTATAAGCCTGCTTTCCCATTGAATGGCCCTTTGAAGAAGAATTCACTTCAATTTTTATCATATCTTATAAAAACACTCAGGAAAAAGAAGTTCTAGAACTGCTCAGAAAGTATCAGGAAGTGTATGGTAAGTATATCTGAAGCAACGGCAAGTCTTGAGGGGGATTGATAGTGATGTATCTCTCACTGTAATACATTTTTCTAATTTGAACATGCATCATATATTTTAATCCCATTTTCCTGCACGGTTTCTGGCTCACAATTTCCTCCCAAATGCAAAACCATGAAATTAAAATTTCTCTTCTCCAACTCAGGATATACAGATCTTCACCTTCTCCAGACTTTCTTTTAGGAGCTGGCCTTCTCTGCTTGTGGATCATAACAGACTCCTATGTTGGAGTCCTGCTTGGGGCCTAGAGGAAGGTGGGATGCCTGGAGAGGCCAAGAAGAACTTGCACAGATTCTCTGCAGGGTTTCCACCAAGTCTACTAGCAAGAGTATCTGTGTAAGGAGGCCCCAGGAAGAGCAGAGCCTGGGATGCAGCCAGAATTCCAAGGGGAGCAGAGGAAGGAGAGAGAGGGACAGAAAGGAGACACATGTACCAGAAATGGACCCACAGCCAGGACATCAAGGGAGACTTGCCAGTAGGTGAGTCATAGGTGCCTTAGCATCCCAGTCCCAGTCTAGTTCCAGGCATCAGAGAAGAAGCTGGGAGAAGCCAAAGACTGCAACCTTCTCAGCAGGGTTATTGCATGTGGCAAGTGACAGGGACTCACTCGTTTGCCTCTTCACCTGTTGAACCCTCACCATAGCAAAGCACATGCTCACCTAATTTTTGTAGGAGCATTTGGACCACTCTGTAGTTGCCGGTGATGGGAATCATCAATTCAAGCCCTATCAGAGAAGATTCACCACCCGCTTACTTTTCCATCACTATTTTGGAAGTGCCCACACTTGGCTGCTCCTCAGAACTAGCTGAGGGGTTTCTCCAGTACAGATGCCCAAGCCTCACTCTTACCCAGACTTAGAAGCATACATTTCCACCAACATTCCCCAGTCTTCCAAGCTAACTTGTGCAGCTGGGGTTGGGTGTCAGAACTACTGTCCCAGTAGCACAGCTAAGGGGGACAGACACTATCTGGGCCATTTGTCATTGCACATGAGATGTGAGAAGCACTAGAAATTCTCTGGGTCCTGCACTGAAGTAACCAATGCTCCCCAAAGATTTGGGGGTATCTTGAGATACAGCCATGGGGATGCATAAGAAGAGTGTGAAAGTGAGTGAGGATGGCAGGCACCCTCGGGATGAAATATGAAATGAGAGAATCTTTTCTAAAACCTGCATTGGGCCCTTTTTCTTTTTTTCCTAAATGTTTTTATGATGATTCAGATGGAAGTTATTCCTTGTCAATGTAGGTTCCAGGCCTTCAGGTTGCTCCTGTCTGCTTTATAACACTCACTGTACTCATCTTTTAAAAGGAGGAGGGATTGATGACAAAATTCAGTTATGTCCTCATGAAAAAGTCTTAATGAAAAAAGCCAATGTTCTTTAGTTTAAAGAAAGAACATTGCACAGGAGAGTGGCAAGAGGGTGAGGCTGTAGGAAGGCATGGTGCACTTTGCCTCTCCCTCAATCCTGAAGAGGGTTGCTGAAGCAGTCAGCACAGTGGGCAGGATCTCAGAAGCCAGCCCTGAATGTGTGTTAAGGAAGAGGTGCCCATTCTCAGGTTGTCAGGGAAGATTAACAAAAGCTAGTGTGCTGCCATCTTAGATGGGAGGACTGCAAGATGCACATTTTCAGGGGCACACACATAAAAAAATTTTGAAGGCTTCTCCTTATCCCCTGTCCTTTAACATATAGATGAATTCTCTGCAGAGCTGTGACTCACATCCTGGCCAGAGGAAGTGTTCTGGAGAAATCTCAGAGAGCTGCCCACACAAAGCTCCTCCATCTCAACCAGCAACACTTACTGGACTGTTTTAGAGGGTGACAAGTTCTCCTAGCAAAGAAATTTTCAGCCTAACAATTGCTTAATAGAAAGTGGGGCAGCTCAACATCCTTTGGTGTTAAGGATAGAAACACAAGTTATGGCCCCACAGCACCTCCCCTGGAGAGTCTCAGTATGAGCTGCACACATCACCCTCACTTTGGTGTCCCACAGACCTGCCGTGTGTCTACATCTTCCTGTCCCTTCCTCGGAGAGCAAATTCCATAGCCAGCTGCACCTGCTTGTCTGTCTGACAGGTGTGAAGCTCTACACACCCTGGCTTATCTTCTCTTGTATCAGTAATGTCACTGTGAGTAAATAACTAACACAATTGTGATTTTGCTTCTAAAGGTGATGCTTCCAGGTTCAGCAGAGAAGGAGAACTGTCAAGAGCATCCTCCTTAACAAGGCAGCCTTATCTGGGCCATTGGATCCCACCTACCAATGGCATTTCCTGCCACCTCTTCTCCAAGCATGACCTTGTCATGAAGAGAAGGGAAGTGAAAGACATGTGAGTTTTGTCTGTGCTTTTTATGGCTTTCTGTCAGCTGGCCATGTAGGCAATGAGACCCTAAAGGTCCCTGCACCTATGCAGGGTGGAGCAGCCTGTCATGGGGAGGCATCTACCTCAGTGTATTATGTAGAGAAGGACCAAGTGTGTGTTGTGTCTGAGTCTTCTCCCTAAGCAACCCAGACTGCTCCAGCTGTTAACCACAGGAGTATGTGCCATGGGCTGTCTGTAGCAGATGATGTCCATTCAAGATTTTATTCATTCATACTCCCACAGGTCCCACTTAGGACCCTGCCAGCCCTCTGAATTCTAAACTACACCTCTGAGTGTCCACACTAATTTAGCTCAACAAAACTTTAGTCCAGGGGATGCAAGTGCACAAGAGAACCACTGACATGCTTCAAGCAGGAAAGTGGTATAATTAGACTGTATCTTACAATGGCCAGCCGACCCAGTGTGCAGACTAAGTTGAATAGCACTGTAGGAATCTAAGTACAGTAGGCCTCAGGATTACCAAATCCTGTTCTCGGAGAATGTTTATTAGGAGCACCTGAAGCTGGAAAGTAATTACATATATAGAACAAAGCCAGCCAGAGAACAGAGGAGCTCCCAGAAACACGGATGCAAGCTGTTGCAGCTTGTTAACTGACTATGGGGTAGAGAGGTTGAAATTGGCATCAACCTCTCAAGGGTATAAATAAATGCTCTACAGTTCTTGGGCAGTTTCCTCTCCTCAGCTTAGGAGAGAGTAGACCTCCAACTGACCCAGCTGTTTGTCTCCTATCTATCTTTTCCTCATTCTTACCACAGTTGCTACCTGGGAGCACTGAGACTCCAACTAGTCTCAAATGTTTGTAAGTCAGAGTTGTTCATAAGTAAGATATAGTGAGCTTTGTATACCTTTAACGTAAATACTCAATATGAGGCATAAAAAACACACATGCAAGGTCCATTCATATCTGTGAAAATTCGCTGTTCAAACACTCATAAGTGGGAAGAAAGAGTATATAGATGGAGTGTGATGAGTGTGTTCAAAGCATGACTAGAGGGAAAGGGGAAAAGGACACTTTGGAATGAGTTTAGAAGAGAAAAATGGTTCTGCTAAGGAGCCTGCTTGAATGCATCGCAGGAGCAGAGAACCATAAGAAGTGCCTTACCCAAGGAAGAGAGGTAGGATTGAGGCTGGGAACAGTCACACAGAGCTGAAGCAAAAATGCTCTTTGAGTTTTACAAATAAGATCCAGGTCCATGGTGCACTGGGAACAGGTGGGAACAGCAAGCCCAAGTTTTTGAAGAGTAAGGTTGGAGAATCAGGAGGACAGTGGGATAGAGGAGTTAGGAGTAGTTAGGACTCTGGCAGGTGTGCTCGCTTCGGCAGCACATATACTAAAATTGGAATGATACACAGAATATTAGCATGGCCCCTGAGTAAGGAGGACTCTGGGAAGGGTGAAGGAAAGGGTAGGATGGGTCAGGAAAAGACATAGAAGAATGGGTAGAGGGAAGCATGGCATTAAGGTGCTTTTTGTTTGCTTGTCTGATTTTTCAGTGTAGGAAGATTCTGCACCTGTTATTAGGAAGGAGCCTGAACAGGGAGTGAAAAGGTCCAAAAACTCAGAGTGTGGAGTGTAGAGCAGGGATGGAAGGTAGCTTAGGATGGGATACAGAGCCCCATCCATGATAAAAGTGAGAGGTGGAAGTAAAGCCATATTAATGTGCTGAGATGTAAAAGACTCAAGTCAATAACTTCTGACATTGCCAGTGTTACAGAAAACCCAGTACTATTATGGACTAATGGACTGCATTGGAACATTTTGTTGAATTCACACACCTACAATATTTAAATGACAATGGAATGCCATTCTCCAAGAAAAATAAGCAAAAAAGTGGGATACAAATTAATGACCATTTTGTATCAGTATATTCAAAATAGTTAGAATAGATATACAGCTACTTTCTCTTAATTCAATGAATAGGGAGGTTTGTTCTAATAGTGTTTGTGGACAGGATAACATGTCTGCATCTTGTACAATGAATAACCACTAAGGCAACAATACACAATGTATTAATTATTGAAACTGTGCTATTAATCAGTTTTGAAACTGTCTCATTGCTATTTATTTCTCAATAAAATTATTTTTTAAAAAATGAGAGAAGAAGGAGAAGACATGGAAGTAAATTCTGCTTGGAAGATTCAATGAGAATGGATGAGAGGAGCAAGGAAGCAGATGCTGTCCACAGTTGAGAGAGGAGCCAGCATTCATTAAGTGTGTCAGAGCTTCTCATTATGGAAGTCAAATAAAAGCCCTGCTATCAGTGATGGAGAGAACAGACACACAGAGTGGTCTAAGCAAGACCCAGAGCAAAACATCAAGAAATTTCCCAACTCTGCATCCCAGTGATTTAAAAATTGAGTTTTAGAGTCAAGGCAATAGTGGCCCATGTCCTGGCTTTCCTTGTGCGACCACTGCACATCCTGGCACAACGTGCAGGACGCTGGTTCTAGGGTGCCTGTTCCTAGGGCAGGCTATGGAGCTCTACACTGCAGACAGTGACCCCGTGTGTTCGCTAATTGCCAGTCCTCACAGTGCTCTTAGCAGAGTCATCATTAGTTGTCAACAGGACTCATGAAAGGATGATCTTCACAGGCCAGCACAAAAGCTAGAGTTGGCTGTGTCAGTGGAAAGACGAATGGATGGAGTCCTACTGTGCTTGAGAAATGAGCAGTGACTCAAATAATAAGAAAGGCATTGGCTATGAAGTACAGCAGGACTAAGGGATGGTCTGGAAAAAAAGATGAGCCCGACTATAACAGCAGCTTCATCAGACAGACCCATCCTGCTCTTTCTCTCCTCACCTGTCTTCACAGCTTGCCTGCTGATTTGAAGCCACCCACTTTTATAACCCAAAGCAGACCATTTTCCTCACATCCCAATGTTGAAGCTGAGTATAGCCAGTTCAGAGGCAAGTGACATAAAATCTTACATTATTTCCTTTCCTTTCTAAGCATTGAACTACAATTCTACCTTTAATAGTACTTTAAACTAATTTGTTGTAAATTGGCTCCCAGATACATTTTGACCATTTATACTTTTAACAGACAAAAATTAATATGTAAATAAGTAAGATTTGGCAAAATGGTAAGTACCAATATTACCACTGTTGCCAAAATCCCTGGTACTTTAGAAATCTTTGAAAACATAATTGTGTAATTGTAGGCATTTAAATGATCTACAGTATATAATTATCAACACTCATTATTGGTATTAACAACTTAGAGCTGGGATTTTCTGTTAACAGAAGCATAGGCATTGCTACAGTAATTTTAAGAATGGGATGTACATGTGCCTGTGCCCACAAGTGAGACCTCCAGCACTCATTGCAGTGGGATGGCAGAGGCTGACTGTAGAAAGGACTCTGCTGACCTGGAGATGTGAGGGCCTGATTGAAATGGCACCATGGGTGCAGTGGAGATAGAATTAAGGCTAAAAGATATGTGCTAGAATTTGTCCTATTTTTCTAATTACATGAAGGGAAAAATTCTCGAGTGTTGAGGGTTGAGGCAATGATGGTAAACAGGTCTCTTCCTCCAACCCACCAAGAAAGACAGACATTGTGAGTTCTCCACTAATGCCACTTGAAGAGCACCTTCAGGCATGGTGCAGAAGGGCATCTTAGCTCACCTTCTCTTCTGACTGCCAATTTCAGAAAGAAACTAAATGCACCATGTGGTCATTGATGAGCTGTGTAACCTCAAGCATCCCCAATCCAAGCAGATGCTTACCTGTGGAGAGGCAGAGGTGGGAGCTTCTAGGGAGATGGGGTGATGTAGGGATCCTCAGTAGTCTTTTTTTAGTAACACATCCTGAATTTCCTCCACAAAACTCAGAGATCCATCAGAAAGCTCCAGTCCCATGAAAGGACAGCCTCAGTAAGGAGTAGCTCAGCCCCTTCTGTCTTGCTGTCACAGCCTTCCCCTCCCCTGCTGGAGTAGTGAGACATTCAGGGCAGCCCCAAGCATAGGGGCTGGACAAGTGGTATCTTGGACCAGTGGAGGGCTGCCTTGTATGTGCAGACAGAAAAGACTTGATGGTGGTGAGGCCATCGTCTGCTGTGCTCTCTGGGACAGCTGAGGGGGTGATTCACAGCTACATCTCTAGACCAAGCTCAAGGCTACCTACACATGCATGTTTCCATCAGGTGGTGCTGCTCTGGGCTCAGGGTGGGGAATAAAGAGCCTTCTGGCACGTACAGGTTTGATAAGCTTCTACCCTCCTAGGGCTTCTTGCTGCTCCTCAGCTTAGATAATGGCACATGGAGCTTGATGCTATCTGGCTATTCAGTAAAGGGTAAGTCTCATGAAGGTGAACTGAGAGAAGCTGAAGACTGTATTTGTAACGAGAGGCTCATGTGCTTAATGCTTTGCATAACCTCTTCGTATGAAAGCTGTAGGAAAATCACCTCAACATATATTATAATTTAAGACAGTGTTTTCTAATACATTATTTAATTTGAATAATAGTCTTGTATGAAGTACAAATATAAAAGCGTTGGACTTCTCCCTTCTTCACTCCCCCCTTCTTTAAAATAAAATGTTTTGCTTGGTGGTAAAAGTATTAAGCGCTGTTGTGGAAAAAACAGATGAACAAAAACTTAAGAACTAAAACATTTCCCATAAAAACATCCCAGATAAGCATTACTACCTCTGTTATTTAGCTTGCAATATACTCTTATCTATTTCTCCTTAGTTTCCAGCAATAGAATGCTCATAAAAGCTTCCAACGTCATATGTATAGTTTCCTGTTGAAATCATAACATGAAAAAGAAATTATGTAGAGTTTTACATCACTGTCATTAAACACTCTTCAAATATAATTAGTAAATATCATTTTCAATCTGACTATATAAATGGACACACAATAGGAAATTTTGGGGAGGTACAGAGAAGCAAGAAGAATATTAAAATTGCATGGTCACTACCCATACCAACACTTGCTACCTCTCTATAGATTTCCTTCCAGCAATATTCTAGTTAACTGGGTAAAAGAATTGAAAGAGAATCTCTCTCTCTCTCTCTCTCTCTCTCTCTCTCTCTCTCTCTCTCTCTCTCTCTTTCTCTCT
>NDGM011210075.1:3732-22720 GCA_002564305.1 Octomys mimax | reverse complement strand
TCTGTCTGTCTGTCTCTCTCTCTCTCTCTCTCTCTCTCTCTCTCTCTCTTTCTCTCTCTCTCTCTCTCACCCCCCTTGTCAACTGGTCTTTAGAGGCCTGAACTATAATATAAGAAGTTCAATGACTGTGAAGCCACCATGTTGAGAGTCTATGTGGGAGACCACACAGACAGACCCTCAAGAACTATAGCCTATTCAAGTTTTCTCAGCCCAAACACCAGACACTTGAGTGAAGAGGCCTTTGAGGTGACCAAGGTCTTAGCAGCCATGTTCCTGCAGCAACATGAGAAACCCAGATAAGAACAGCCCAGCCTCACCAGTGGAGCCACAATCTGACCCTCAGAAATGTTGATGGATAATATAAGCCTACTGTTATTTTTAATTAATTAGTTAATTATTTTTGCAGTGTTGGAGATTTAACTCAGGGCCTCGGCCATGATAGGCAAGCATTCTACCCCTGAACTTCATGCTCAGCCCTATTTTTTTTTTTTACTGATAACACCTTTTTAATAGGTCAAAGTAACTGTACAGTTCATTATATTCTTCCTGAGAATAATTTATATCCCCCAACAAACTAAATACACCCAGCCCTATTTTTACTTTTAGCTGTGACTAAAATTATGAAATTCACCATTTTAAGTGTATTGTTCAGGTTTACTCACTGTGGCCTATAATCAATCTCCAGAGAGATTCTGTACCCAGCAAAGGACAACTTTCCCTGCTCCCTCCCTCTAGCCCAGGACAGTCACCATACTACTTCCTATCTCTATACCTTTGATGGCTTTAGCAAACTCATAGAAGCACTGTTGTATACTCTGCCCTCTGGGACTGGATTATATCACTTAGTGTGATGCTTTCAAGTTCCATCCACATTGCAATATGTGTCAAAATTTCCACCCCCTTGAAGGCTGAATTGCATCCCACTATACATAAAATGCTATATATCTCCCATGTATCATCTATTCTCTCATCTGTGATGAACACTTGGGTTGCTCCTATGTTTCGGCTACTGTGGCTAAGCTTACTGCAAACATCCATGAACAGGTAGATTACTATTGTTTGGTCTTATGGCAACTTGTTAAATAAGAGGTAGCTCCAGTGGTGGAATGAGGGCATTGTGTGCCAACCAAGCCCTCTTGCCTCTGGGCAGGAAAACCTCTGTGGTACCAGTCATACCCTAGAAGCCTCCATAACCACGCTCCATGCCAGTCTCCTGTGCTCACACTTGCCCACTCACTCTCCAGCCTTCTCCTGTGGCGCTGCAGGCTACTTCTGAAGGACTCCTTCCAGTGAGCACATTCATAAGACTCCCCATTGCAGGCTCTGCTCGCAGGGCACAACTTGAGCTTCTCAGCACCTCACGGCCAGCCAGGGAGGCAAGAGTAGAGATAGTTAGCTACAGGGATGTGTCTTGGTGACCTCAGGGCGCTGAGCAGAGTGGCATGAAGGTTCTTAGTCACTTAGATATCAACCCTGTGGATATGCTATAAAACATTGTACCAATAGATAGATGAATGCTAAAATGGTCTTCTCCTAGCCCCTGTGTTCCTTGGAAGTTAAAAAGGAACTTCCAGGGCGGGAAGGAGTGTTAGCCCTCAGCATATTGGGCAAAGTCTCCCTGATGGTATTCACAGAGTATGTGGTACTTATTAGTGTCTCAGCAACCACACAGGAGGCGTGCAGGGAAGAGTCACTCCATTTTACAGATGAGGTTTAGAAATCCTGAGGGAATTGATCAAATAAATGGCAGAGCTCATACTAGACCACACCTGGTATTTTGGGGCCTCCTCAGGGCTTCCTGCTTCCACTCTGGCCCCTCTAACCCGCTTTCCATGAAGAAGCCTCAGCAGCATTTCCGCAGTGCAAATCAAGCTGTGTCACTCTTTGTGAGACGTCACAGTGGTGACCTGTGCTTGGCACACAGCCCTCCTTGAGGTGAGGGACAAGGCCCAGCCCAAATGAGGCTGCCCAAGGACCTCTGGTCACAGTGGCTTTCAGTGGGGAGTGCACAGCCAGCTCTCCAGGGCGTCTTGCTGTCAGCTCTGCCCCAAACACCACTCTAGCTCTTTGGTTGCTATCTTCTCCGTAGCATGACCTCTGCGTTCTGGTTTTGACCTATGTACGCTAATTGTTTGCTGCTTCTCTTTTCAAAACATACAAACCTGTTATTCTCTCCTGGACAGTGCTCTGAACTTGGTGACCCACTTGATAATGAACAGCACATGGCAGTGTGACAGTAGATGACTTTTATGACCAGATCACGAAAGTGTTATAGTTTTCTGCTCATTCTTTCTCTGGGTCCTCCTCATGAGAGCTGCCAGATACCATGGCAAAAGGATACAGAGGTAGCCCTAAGGAGAGGCCTTGTGGTGAAGGGCTGAGGCCTCCAGCCTCAGCTAGCAAGGGTCTCAGTCTTATAGACAGCCCCAGGAGAGAAAGTGACAGTGTGACATCAAGGTGTCAGTGTGACTAGGCCTAACAATAGAGCCCTCTCAGCAACTTGGGTGGAGTGCAAGGGGGGCAGCAGCAAATCTGCATCACATGTGCTTCATTGCTGGTCTGCTGCCTCACCTGGCTGACGTGGAGCAGGACATGGGCAGCTGTGGGCGTTCAGATCTGTAAGAAAGCACCTGGCTTTTGGAGAACACCCACATCCCCAAAAGCAAACACGGTCTGTCCTGTGGGGTTGCAGCCTGCTTGGGATCGTTCCTTCCTGACTGCCTTCTCTGTAGATTCCAAGCTCTGGTATCAGACAAGCAGAGCCTAATAACCAACCTCCTCTTGATGCACTGGCAGAAATCCCTCCCATTCTGCTGGTCTGGCCCAATCTGGTCTGATGTAGGGAACAACCTTGGGAGCAGATGTACCACCCCAGTCAGGTCTCCAGGTGACTGCAGCCCTAGCCAACGTCCTCCCTACAACCTGCTGGTAAACTGAGGCAGAATCATGCAGCTGGGCCTTTCCCACGCTCATGACCCACCAAAACTGGAGACTAGTGCATGTTTATCATTGCAAGCACTAAGTGTTGCAGTGTATTGGGTCACAGGCCTCCCTGAACCACCTTTGTATGTCCTTTGTATTATTTTTTTATTTTATATCTCTATCAGCTGCATCACACTGAGTGTCACAGACCTGGCTTTTCCTGGTAGAGCACTCACAACTGCAGTCACGTCGTGATTCATATGCTTATTTGTTTACCTGGCTTCACCCCAAGGTGCTCCACCTCCTGCGGGTCGACACCTCCTCTGCCTGCTCACCCACAGTCCCAGCACTCAGCCAGGCGAACTCTTCTTACTGTCCATGAGACCTTGGGAAAGGTGCACCTGTGTGCCTCAGTCTCATCAACTATCAAATGGGGCCACGATAATAATCCCTGCCCGATAGTATTACTGTGAGCCTAAAATAAATTAATACTGACAAAGTACTTTAAAATGGCTTGTACATGATAAATACTCTGGAAGTATAGGCTGCCAGTATTTTTAATATTACAATAGGAACTCAATAAACATTTACTAAGGGACTAAATGAGGCAACTCATTGATCTCTTTGTCCCATAATCTTAAGTATCCAAGAAACAACAGAGAAAGTCCCAAAGGCCTCCAGACAGCTGAAACAGATGTCCCAGAGGCTAGTAGCAAAGCCCATCTAATTAACTTATAGGCGAGCTCCTGGGTCATTACTCAGAACCTAATTACTTAATAGTCTTAGCAGATATTTATTAGTCACCTAACATATGCAAAGCATTGTGCTAGGAGCTGGGGGAAGGGGACAGAGAGACACAGAGGTGAATTAAGCTCATCACCTCCCCTCAAGAGTGAGTTGTCTAGACGGGGAGAGGGACGCAAGAGCCAGCAGTCACACAATTACACGGGAGAGCAAGGCGTCGGGGTGGCCCAGAGCGAGGCTGACTATCAAGGTGGCCAGGCTCAATTAGTCACAATTATAGCATGCGTAACAAGCCTAATTATCTGGTTTCGTAGCATATAATGGATTAGAGACAGCGTATTAGGAGGGGAAAAAAGGAGGGGTTATTGCTAGCGGCAGGTACATTGATGAAAGCAAATTGTGACAACCAGGGGGAATAAATAACCATAATTCTTTAAAACACTGAGAGCAGAAATTGAATAACAGAGGCATAGTAGTTAAGGTCATCTATTGTGGGGCAGTTGGTCTGTAAGACACAAGAGGCAGAGTAGTACAGGGAAAGGCTTGGGTCTGGAGGCAGGAAGCATGGATCTGAATGCTAACACCAGTCTCACAGCCAGTGGAATAACTTCCTACTCACTCTATTCCTAAGCTTTTGATCTATAAAAGGATGATAGTTGTATCACCTGCTTCATGAAGTTATAAGAATTAATTGAGCTGTTAGTGTTGAGTATTTAAGAGTTGCTAGCTTATACCAATTTTTAAGGTCTCTGTCCGTCAGGATAGGCTGGGTTTGCTACAGTAAAAACAATCCCTAAATCCACTCAACCAGTGAAGGTTATTTCCACTCATGCTCATTTCTATCATCAATACACAGAAGCTTCTACCCTGGGTTATCGCTATCTTCGCGCTCCATGGTCCAGGCTCATGGAACCACTGCTGTCTCTTCCAACATCTGCGCTTGTGGCACAAGGAAAAGGATGCCTTTAGGAATCTAAACCAGAAGTTGTCTATCCCAGAAATGACAAGCTTTCTGACCCACAGCTCAGTGGCCTCACGGTCCCCACCCTACCATGTGTGCAGAGGGAGTGGCCAGAATGTCCAGTGGCACGAGTCTGCACTAAGGCGTCACACAGTTGTGCTTAGGCCAGACTAATCTCTGAATGCTAAAACCATTCATTTGAGAAAGGGAAGGGAAGAAGACAGATAGCGATGCTATATCTGTAGTAAAAACACTGTCGGTGTTAGGTAGGTTGACAGAGGGAAGGATGGTTGCTTTCCTGGGAAGACTAAGCACTGTTGTCTCTCCTCCCAGGATGTCAGGAAGGCTCCTCCTCCAAGTGAGTGTGACCACTGCTTATGCCATAATCTATTTCTTCTCTCTCCTTTGGGGTGAAGGAGGAGCTTCACCCCTTGTTCTCCAAGAATCACTGACATAGGCTTCATTTACAGTGTTGATTAGGATCAGAGCTTGCTCCTGAATGTGCAGGACTGGTCAGGGTCTTGAGCCACATCCACTACAGTTTCCTCATCAGGATGGAGAGACTGAGCAGTAGCTCAGAGGTGGAGCAGTGGCCCAGCATGCCCATGCCCCAGGTGCACCCCAGAACCCCCAAACAAAACCAAGTGAGAGACTAAGTGCTACACAGTCTCTGCGAACACAGGTTGGACCAGTGATTCCATGAGGCTGTGACTTCTCTCTAGAGCAAAATCTCAGCCACTTTTAGCCCGTGGCTCCCAGGTACAGCCTGAATTTGCTTCATACATTCCTCATTTTGTCTAAGCTAGCCTGAGTAGGTTTTTGTCACTCATAGATAATTATTTCTGACTACGGCACACACCCCCTGGTAACATTTCTTTCAAATATGATTAAAAATTTTAAATGTGCTACTTGTAAAGATAAGATCCACTTAGCGGAACAATTTACTTTTGTGAGATTCTTCCTTTCTCCACGCAGTCGATCAATGAACTATTGATGTGTGGTTATGCAACATCGGCTCCCACACAGAGAAGAGCGATGTGTGTTCTCAGAAGGGACATTCTGAAAACTGCCTCAGGAGGGCTTGAAGAGGGGGCAGGGCTGGGGCAGCAGTAGGATTGGCAGCTCCGTGCCCCACTTCCAAATGAACAGATAAAACAAGCCCGGGTGAGGCTCTCCCTGTGACATGACAGGGAGCCCAGTTTAATGACTTTCCCTCTGTTAACGGATAGTGGTCCTTTAAAGCTCCAGAGAAAAACTGACATGATTCATAAAACAGAAAAAGAAGATGATATTAAACCTAATACAAGTGCTCAAACCAAATTTATAAGACATTTTGAAGTAAGAGATTTCGCATAAGTGTTATAATAATCTAGTGAGAAAATGGGGTCTCCTGCAAGGGCTTGCTTTATCCCTGTGAATGATCAGCAATTATTCAAACAGCTCAGTGCTGTCCCCCTGGCTGCACAGCTCACCAGATTTGAAGTTTGCAGGAAGGATGCAGGCGTGGTGTGGTATGCTCTGTCGCTAATCCTGGCGACACACTGCACGTGGGTGCATTCCGCACTTGGGGAGTGGGTAATGATCGGAATTAAAACTGGAAAGAGTTCACTGTCAGTCTTCATGTCAAAAAGGTGTGTTCAATTCATCAATCAGAACTTTAGGTAAGTGACTAATAAGAATAATAATGCACGAAACTGAGGTTGTGTTTATTTAAAGTTAAATCCCAAGATGAGCTCTTCCTGGGGACTTAGAATCTATCTGGTAAAAACCCTAATGCATGCTCACCTGCCCAGCACAGATCAGCACATCAAGGCCTTGGGGACTGCTTTCCTTGGCCCATGGGGCATTTGGAAGGATGGGTGGGCCCCGGACATACTTGGGTGTACTGCTCGGCTGAAGAAGTTGTCCACTTGGCTTCAGATGCGGCGGGAGTCACTAGTTGAGCGATCATGCATTAGTTCAATTCCTCTCTCAGTGTCTGGGTTTCCTTTTTGGAGAAATGGCTTTAAAGATGGTATCAAAGGGGTTTGGGGAATAGCCCAGTGGAATAAGTGCTTGCCTGGCAAGCACGAGGTCCTGAGTTCGATCCCCGGTACCACCACAAAACAGAAAAGTGAAACTTAAAAATTGTATCAAACTTGATGAACCACCTAGAAGAATGTCTGATGCAGAATAAAGCAATATTAGTTTCTAATTCTTACCCAGAGTTCACTCACTGCAGTGGCAGTGTCCACTTGCAGCAGTGGGATTCAGGCTTGAGTAATCAGGCACTGCTTGTGCAATTCAAACACACTGGGCCAAGTACCTTTGTGTGGTCTGATCACTGTGAAAGAAAAATTATTGTGATACTTAGTAAAGGAGGCAAGGCACACATTGTTCAGGGAGATACTCAAATGCGGATTTGTGGTACAGGAGAGAGAGGGGGATCAACTCTGAATACAGCAAGGGAAAGTAGGGATTTATCACCCAGGAGCAGGATGGGTGAGCTCGGAGGGTGGACAAGTACTAAGAGGGTCAGGTAATACTTTGCTAAACTGAACTATAGTACCAGGCTGAAGGCAGACCAGGGCAGTCAGATGTTGCCGGGTGGGGCTAGTGAAGAATTAGTGGGGATCACATAGGAAGAGTAAGGGTTTCTGGTCAAATAGACTTAACAGGAGCTCCATAAAATGGGACTCTTGCGGACATGCCCCAGGATAGGATCTCATTGAAACAGAGCACAAAGGAGCCTGGATAGAGTGTGTCAAGGAGAGTCTCTGTTATTACCCATGATACCCTGGCACTGCAGCCCCTGCACCAACAATGTTGCTTCATGCCATCCTGGGCGTCCTTTCCTCCAACTTTGGGGTTTACCTGTCACTGCTGAGACAAGAAATGTCCTTGGACCCAACATGCACAACATGGAATCCAAGAGGAGTGGTTAGGACTCCATGCAGCAACCTTTGGGCATTTGGGGCTAGGAGCTGGAAGATGGCTTCCCACTCTCCAGAGAGCTTTCCATCTTGATGTGTGCCTACAGTCTGACGGGACAGTGACTGGAGATTCTTGTCACCATTCACACTGGCCAGGCACCTTCCCATGGCTTCTGTCACTCACCCCTGACCTCATTCCTGTAGCACTCACTCCCATACCCTGGGACTGCGCTTGCCAATAAAATGTCAGTGTGTAATTGTTTGCCTCAGGGTCTGTTTTCTGGAGAATGTGGGCTGAAGCTGCTAACAATACGATGTTCAGTAGTGATTGGGATTCACAGAATAATAAGCTTGGAGACATTTGTGCTCAGCAGAATCCTGATATGACTCAGGATTAAATGAAGATTCATACCCAGATTGTGCTCAAGGTCAGCTCTGTTTGGGAAGCCTTTTGCTTTTGATTTTTAGCAATGTCAGAAGGCACAGCCCTTTTCCTGAACAGTCTTTTTTAAAGCTGGCAAAGCACAGCACCGTGCAGGCCTTCCTTTATGGTGCCCACAGTAATGCCCACTTAATAATGACCAAGTGCCCACGGGGAGGGTCACCTGTATGGTGTCCTTCTCTTTCTTGGTCTCTAAACCTTTCTGAATAATTGAGTTACCTCTTCCCTTTATTTTTTAGCTTGCTTTAAACCAGAGCCTAGAAAAAGAAAAGGCCATGCATCAGGTGCATAGCTATAATCAGACATCAAATCTGTACTTATCTTCCAGGATATATCCAAATCAAACGATATCAAGTATGTCAAAATCATGATGTGTCAAAATGTGTGTATAACATAATGTGCCACGCTAGAGTTCTCGGTGGTGCAAGAGCAAATTCAGACAGTGGTGATTATTGCTATTTGCTGGGTTAATCTTGCCAGGTCACAAAGCAGTTCCTGGCCACAGGTGCTTCTAACATGCCAGGAAGATACTGAGCATTTCTGTCCATGTTTCATTTGGGGTATGTATCATTATTCCTGATCTACAAGGGAGGAGACTGAGCTTCAGAGGCACAGGGAACGTTCCAGCAGTGTGTAGTCAGCTGAAGCAGGACTGTCTAAGTGCAGTTTGTGGTCACCAGCCATGTGTCCCTGTCACAGACTGTGGTGCCCCCTTCCATATGCAGACACTGGTGGCTCTCCCTCTGCGGCCTTTCTGCAGGATTACGAGGACTGAGGAGTGGTTACCTCGAGAGCAGCCTCCAGTCAGTGATGAGGGAGTGCTGGAGGACAGACACCAAGTTCCTTATGCTTTCATGGTGTCATGGGGAAGCCCGTTGCACAAGGTCCTCTGAAGGTCTCCACCGGGACCGGGACCAACATCCTCAGTGAGAACCTGCTCAGTCACTTACGTGGTGGACTCTCCTGTCTTACTTACTTTCCTCAGTGATGACATAAAATACTCTACACTCGAAGATGAAGGAGGAGAGGTTTATTTTTACTCAGTTGTAGAGGTTTTAGTCCTTAGTCAGGTAACTGCAAGGCAGAGTGACATGGCAGAAGGGCACAGCAGAGGAGAAGCAGTTCACCGTGCAAGAAGAAACACTGGAATGACACCCAGGGCTTGGAGGCAGATTTATTTGTGCTGACAGACATTGATGGGGATCCTCCCCGGAATATCAGCCCTCGATCTCTGGTGTGTAGGACTTACATGAGGTGTGTGAACAGGAAGTACAGAGGCAGAAAGGCTGTCAATTGGGGATTAGTTTATACAATGGGCATCACAGTGACTGGCGACTAGTTGTTTCTAACAACCGGCGCCGGAACAGGAACTATTACCAGGCAACTGAGAAGCTGAAGTGCACTGGCTAGGGAGGGGGTATTTTCTGTTACAGTGGCATAGCAGTGCAAAGCAGAGAGAGTGAAGGGGAGTGGGAAGAGACGAAGCCTTCCAGGCCATGTACCCAGGGCCATGCACCCCTCTTCTGGGCCATACACTCCCAAGAGCAAGTCAGCCAAGAACTCACCAGTGGATGAGTCTGCTGTCATGGGACCGTGACCACCCCACAAAGGGCAGGTGAGGCTTTGGGGGATGCCTAGATAGAACCCATGCCATCTCCTCTCTCACAGGCCCCACTCCCTGTGCTCACCTCTCAGATCTATAACATGACCTGAACCCGTGCCTCAGAGTCTGTTGCTAGGAATGAGCGAGCATCCAAGGGAGACACATGGATTTTTATTCTATAAGATTTTGTGGCTACATCCAAAGAAATAAAAGAAAAACGAAGATTGTCTCCACCTAACCACAGGACCATGTTGTGCTGCATTGCTGTGTGTGAAAGGTG
Source organism: Octomys mimax (assembly GCA_002564305.1). Classification (NCBI taxonomy): domain Eukaryota; kingdom Metazoa; phylum Chordata; class Mammalia; order Rodentia; family Octodontidae; genus Octomys; species Octomys mimax. The sequence goes on along the minus strand of NDGM011210075.1, from coordinate 12,856 downwards.
GGACTGGCCTTGATGGGCAAAGCTGAGGTGGCCATGCCTGAGTATGCTCGGGTTTTTTTTTTTTTTTGCTTTTTTCAGTGTGAAGATTGAACCCAGGGCCTGTTCATTGCACTGCATCCCTGATCATCTTGCTAACCTGCTCACCTGCCTAGCTTGGCTTAAATTGGTAGTCCTCTTGCTTAGCCTCCCAGAATGCTGGGATTATACGCATGCACTACCATGCTGCCCTACCCCTGACTCCTCTCTCTCTCTCTCTCTCTCTCTCTTTCTCTCTCTCTCTTTTCTTCCTTCCTTCCTTCCTTTTCTTTTTCCTGAAAGAGTTCGGATATTTTTTCTCTTGTACCATCACCAAGGAAGGCATAGGCAGAATGAAATCTGGAGCTTTGGGGTCCCTCCCACCCAGGTTCTTTTGGGGGTATCATTTTCCCCCATCCTAGGACTATCTATGCAAATAGTGACATTCCCTGCAGCAAAAGGGGGCTGGTGGCCACTGATGTCTTATGCAAGAATGTCACAGAAGTTGTGGCCTCAAGTCCTGCGGTCACCTTAGCTCAAGCTGAAAAGCCTTCCACCTCTCAGCTTCTTATATAGGTGACAGTTCCTATCCTAATGCAGGGATTGGTGTGCTTTGAAAGTCTTTTGTCATTTCTCAGTGTTGGTTCTCTGAGGTCTTTTTTACTTAAGCTCCAAAACACTCTCTAGCTTGTGATTAAAACTGTAGCCATTGTATGGGTTCACTTCGTGACTTTGACCATACACCACTCCTCTCCCTAACTCCCTAAGCCCAGCGGGGTTATGAGTAGAACACATAAACAAGGGGTGGACTGGCTTGGTTACCCAGAGTTCAACTTCTTGTATTATTTTTGGAGAAAAAAAAAAACAAATTTAGTAATTGAATTTGCATAATAATTTAAGGGTGGCTTCCTAGAAATACGTTCACCTAAAATTTGCAAATGTGACTATTTGGAGTTTGGTTCTTTGCAGCTGCAATTAGGATCTTAAGATAAGGTCAACATGGACTAGGTCAGTGAGCCATAAATGGAAAAACAAATGCCCTTGTAAGAAAGATGAAGGGCCGGTGAGATAGCTCATGCACGTGTAATTCCAGTGCTGGGGAGGCTGAAAACAGGAGGATCGCTATGAGTTTGAGCTGCGTAGTGAGACCCTACACAAAAAAAGAAAAAAAAAGATGAGAGGGTTGAGGAGATAGTTTGGTGGTTTAAGTACCTGTCTGGCAAGCACGAGGACCTGAATTCAATCCCTAGTATAGCATGCCATGCTGGCCCTGGCATTGTGCCAGCCACTGAAACCAGGTATGGTGGTGCATGTCCATAATCCCAGCACTGGGGAAGGCTGAGACAGAAGGATCTCTACAAGTTCAAGCTGTGTAGCGAGACCCTGTACCAAATCAATAAATCGATCAATCAATCAATTAATCAATCAATCTAAGTGGAAAAAAAGATGAGAGAGAGAGGGGATAGTGGATGGAGATGTCATATGGAGACACAGGAAGAGATGGGGGTGTATATTGACAAGGCCAGGAGCACCAGGGTACACCAAAAGGACAAGGCAAGAAACAGAACCCCTGGAGTGTCTGGATGGAGGGTAGTCCCACCCACACTTCAGTCCCAAAATATAGTGCTGCTGTCATAAACCACCTATTGGCAATAACCCGCTGCAGCAACCACAGGAAGCTAATGCAAGTTACCATCGCATTTTGACCCTATATTCTGAAGACTCTAACCACTTAATCTTTATAATGATACTGTATGATAAAGATTAAGTTTGATCCTCTTATGAATAGGAATATTGCACAAAAATAGTTTGAGTGACTTTTCTAAAACACATTTAGCAAGTAAATGACTGAACTTGGCTTCACATCCAAGGTCTCAGATCCCAGAGCCTGCACCTTTAATGACTCTTTTTTTCCACCTCCAACTGTAACAGCAAGCAGAGTCTACCCCCACCTCCACACACATGTAGTGTTAGTAGGAACATGTTCCTTGCCTCTCACCACTGTCCCCAGTCTCCCTCAGCAGGCAGGAGGCAAGCACGTCTGACTGGGCTAAGTTAATTGGGCTCTACATCTTCAGAGAGAGAGGCAAAGCCACAGGGTGGTTAATTTATCCCTGGTGGTGGCAGTAGTGGCAACCTAGACAGATGCTTCCTGTTAAAGCCCATTGCGGTCTTCTTGTGGATTGACCTACTGGGACTGCCTTGGTTCCCTCGGTTTTCTAAGCCCTGTCCTTGGTTCCCTACAATCCACCCAATTCATTTTCCATGTTAGAAAGCCAGAGCCAGCTTTTGTTGTTTGACATTAAGAATCGGATTGATTCAGGGGAGATGCTGGCACCCAGTGAAACCTCAGCAATGCAATCCTCAGCTTGTCCTGTGCCTGCTTGCGGCTGAACTCAGCAGGAGGCTGATCCCCTTCCCCAAGTTGGTCTACTTGGTGGTTTAACAGGTGCTAGTGCACATTCTGCTGCTGCGCCTGAGGAGAGTGCAAACAGGCACTCACAGCCTAGTCTAGAAAGAACTTCACACAACTTAGCTAAAGTCTACTCTGTCTTCCCCCTGACCTCCTGCAAAAGGCAGGGCAGCCTTGTCTTGTTCCCTCAGCTGGGCAGATGCCTGTGCAATTCCCCAGGCCCTCAGCTCACATTCTTTAGGCAGCAGGCAGGACTCCTGTGCTGTAGGCTTGAAAACACCCTCAGTGAACACACATGGTCTTTACACACCCTCAAACGCTCAGACCTCACAGGGATATGGGCCTGCACATTTGTTTAGCTCTGTTATGCTAAGCCTGACTCCCCAGGCAACCCTCCCCGCAGAAACCCTCCCCACAGATCCCCACAGAGCTGAAACCCTCCCCACAGAAGAAACGTTTCTCGGGAGGCTAAGCATATGCCACAGTGCACAGAAGAGTAATACAGCCCCATGCCTCCCAATCCCTGCAGCAGTCTCTGTCTCTCCTGGAGCAAAGGCAAAGAAAATTTACAAAGAGACCCAGATTTGTGGAGGCAAATGGCCTTGGGATCCGTGGAGCCTGGAGTGAGTCCTTACTCTGTGTGACTTTTATCGAGTGACTCATCGTGCCTGAGAGGTAGGGGTCCCTGTCTGAACAGGGACAGTAGCACTGTGGCAAGGGCTCCTCAACTTTCCCTGTGCATGTCATGCTGACGTGTAGACCACGATTCAGCGGTGGGGGATGGCTGAGGATCCCCTGAGCAGCCTGGGCAGGAGGAGGTGCTGCTGCTGCTGCTGCTGCTGCTACTTTGTGGGATAGAGATCGGTCATCTATGGCCCTCAGAATGAATTTGTTCACCCATACAAGCTGAGGCCACTTCAAAAAACTTTAAAATATAAGCCAAACACACACACACACACACACACACACACACACACAAAAGGCAAAGAGAAATCTGTAACGGAGACTACATGCAACTTGAAAAAGCTGAAGTTGTCACTGTCCAGTCTTCTGCAGCGAAGGCATGCTCCAGCTGCAGAGCCTCGTGCCCATCACTCACCCTGTTGGCTCCCTGACCGCACCTGCTTCTGTGCAGAAAGCCTTTCCCCGTGCTCTGATGCCTTCCTGCCCCAGCACTGGCCTCCCTTCTGGGCTAGGAGACTGCTGTCATATCAAGGAGATGTGACTTGGTGGCGGCAGCAGCCTGCTCCGTCAGCCAGCTTGATCAGCTGTACATCTTTAGCATTCCCTTTTTCATGTTGGCCCCAGTGTGTGCTGGCTTATGAGGACCAATATGGCCTCTCTTTCATCTGTGTTTGGTGACATTATGTTGGGCACATACCCTGTGTCGTGTTACTCTATGGAGATAACCCAGTGCCTGGAGCAGGTTGTTCTCTGTCTTTTGGAGAGCCGTTGCTAAGTGTTTACCAACACACCGGTCCCTGCTTCCTTTCCTGGCATCTCTGCCCAGTAGGTCAGCTATACTCGCTCAAGTCCTTCTCCAAGGCCTGGCTGGGCAAAACTCTCCCAAGAGAGGGCTTACCTCCCTCCTGTCCTGCAGGGGAAAAGCACACGAGCTCACAGCCTAGTATGCAGAAGTCACCCACACATTATTTCCATGCTTCCTCCTCTCTTCCCTCACTTGCAGGGCAGGCTTTTGTGTCAAAGTCAATGACAGCTCACTGAACCATCTCATCACTTACTGGAGGCTCTGGGATGATATCCGTGGCACATGGCCACACCCAGACCTCCACCACAATGGGCAATTGGAAACAGGTTGAAATAGTAACCAGGGTCAGGAAGGAAGCATATCCACATGAAACTGAAGACACACTAGACGGGTGGGCATGGCAGCCTGGCATCTTCTGCCAGTAGGATGCAGACAATGTCCCTTTGTGTGAAAGTTCTGGGGACACCACAGCTGGGACCTATGGAAGTTGGCTCCAAGCTGAGGTTGGAACTTACAGCAAGAGAGGAAAGGACGAGGCTCAGAGAAGTAGAAGGAGGGAGAAGGGATAAATTAGAACAGAAAAGGAGTGGCTTAAAAGAAACTGCTAGCTGTCACCCAATATCCACTTTCTCCTTCTCACTTAACAATGGACCCAATTTGTGACTCAGTGCCCACCAATGGATTACATTACCCAGCCCAGCACAGCCCTCACTCTGGTTGATGAGTAGAAGTGTGGAAGTTTCGTGCAAGATTTCCTGAGGGATGCTGACTCATCTGACCAAGAAGCTATCTTTGTTTGCTTTCCAAGCTTTTTCCTGGCCACTGGGAACTTGGTTATGACTGCTAGAGGAGGGGATGGAAGCCAGAGGCTGGCATGTGAGGAGTGTGGCGGCGGAGTGTGGCGGCGCTGTTCTCTCTCTCGCTCGGCTTCACTTCCCCTCACACGCCCTATTCTCAGTGTGTCCTGCTGACTGCTGTATGTACTCCCTTAACCTCAGGGCCTCCTGGGATTGCTGGCTCTTTTCTCTGAATTGCTCAGGCCAATCACAATCACTGAACCTTTCCATAGTCTTTCCCCAAGTTCTTCTCAGAAAAGGACACTGGCCTGTGTTTACCGATTCTCCATGTCAATGTGGGAGTCCGCTGCGTCCACCTAAGAGTGCTCAGGTCTGCACAGTACAGTCAGGAGGGACCAGCGTCTGGGCCTACTTTCCTCCTTTGGGTCCTTATAACACCTCCTGGCCTATAGAAACTTCATAGCCAGCCAGGGCTACAAGGACTGAGGCAACCAGTCTCTTTGGCTACATATTGAAACTGTCAGCTTTTGAAACATAACACTCTCAGCGCTACCCTCTCATCCTCCACATTCCGTGATAATGACCTTTCCTGGAGTTAACAAAAGGTAACTATTCCTGGTAGGGAAGGGCTGGCAGTCACAGGGCATATACCTGAGCAGGATAGACATGGTTGACACCTGAACTATCCTACCCCAGGAAGGAAGGGGTGAGAGACAGTAGAAGAGCACCAGTGCTGGAGTAGGAGGTGTAAGAGGTCAGGGTGACTAGGAGCATGGCTGGGAGCAGTGGACAAAGCCTTTGCTGTGGCTTGCATGTCAGTGTCAAAGCTCAGGTTGTAACTTAATTCCCTTTTGTGAGCATGAAAAAGCAGGGCATGGCGACATCATTAAGAGGTGGTGGGGTCATGAGAGGAAATTAACCCATTTGTGGATTCATGGATTGTTGGATCAATAGGTTAGCCCAAGGGTGGTGTGCGGAGTGAGTCAACTCTCACTGGCAGGCTTGCTCTGTGTCTCCATGAGATGCCCACTGCCATGGCATAGCACAGTACAAAGTGCTCACCAGAAGCCAAGAAGATGCCAGAGCCATGCTTTTGAGTTTCCAGGGCCACAAGCCAATTTTTCTTTACAAGTGACCTAGCTTCTAGTATTTTGTGATAGCAACCAAAAGCAGACAAAGACAACTCTGAATAGTAGTCTAGTCAATTTGCCATATTTCTCTCAATTGCTAACCTAAGTAGAGACCCCTCACTCCTCAGAAGGTGAGACACCCTCAAACATATCTGGGGGGATGCCCAAAGAAGAGAAGGGGGCTGTGACAGAGTTCTGGGGGCGCAAGGGTTTAAATGATGAGGGTCACAGCCAAGCATGCTAGACCCCACTACCTGCTGAGGCCCCACTCTGGGGACAGGGACCTGCTCAGGGAGTGGAAGTCCTCCTTGGGGTGGACAAGCTCTCTAGATACTCCAGTGTCAAGACATGAAGCAAACAATAGCTGGCCCAGTCAAGAATCATGAACAGGTGCAAAGCATGTGTGCCAACGTTTTGGGGTGAATAGGTGTTTACAGTTTCAAAGCATCACAGTCACAGAGGCTCAACCCCTCTTCCCAAGTTACCAAACTTGATGCCATCAGCCATGGGACAAACTGATACTATGTGCCCTCTGGTAGGATTCACTGAGAAAACCTCACTCCTGGGACAGACCTGCCCAAACTGTCTGACCCTGACCATCAGAAAACACCAGACAAAGCCAAAGGAGGAAGCGTCTATAAGAGTAAAACTGGGGTTTGGTATGATTGAAAAATATAGTGAATGTTTAACTTTTAAAAAGAATATATTACAGTAAAAGGTATATTTCCATTAACCGCCCCCCCCAAAATACTCTCCCTTTCCTCAAGCACTTATCCCACTGTTCTGGCCATGTCCTGAGGTAGTTCTGAAAGTCATTAGTGTCTTTAGTTGTGCTATCATGGCTGGCTTGATGGCCTGAATTAATTCCAAGTATTGACCTATCATAGTCATTGTGACTTCAGGAAGAGCCGGAAGTCTCCTGGTGCCAGCCATGGTGAACGAGGTGGAGGAAGACACATCATAGTGTTTTGAGCCTGCATTTTTACCTGGTGGGCCCCAGCAGCAGCACTCATAGAAGTTTGTGTTACAACTCATGAAGACACTTGCAAAGCAGACTTCCAGATCCAGTTCAGGGCACGGCAAGAATATTGGCATACGTGTGCTTCAAGTGAAGGTGAGTATTTTGAGGGCAATTAATGATAATGTACCTCTTACTGTAATAAATTTTTAAAATTTAAATATTTGCTATCTATTTTGGTTATACCCAGTATTCCAGAAAAATGTCAAGGTCATGAACATTAAGAGAAGACAAGAGAGTCATTCCGAATTGAAACATCCAGCAAAGACAAGGCAACCAAAGGCTACTTGTGGCCCTGGATTCAATCCTGGTGTGCAGAGGAAAGGGAAGCAGTGACCCTGGGAAGGTGTGCCAGATTGGGAGAGGGCCTCTATTGGAATGTTTATTTCCTGATTTGAATAATTGCATTTTCTTTGTATAAGCAGACTTGTTCTTAGGAAATGAGCACGAAATAATTAGGGAACACCCTCTCCTCCTTCTGCCCTGGACCTGCCGGCTTCTGCACCCCCCGCCCTGCTGTTCAGGAGCAAGAACTGGGGTGAGTTGCAGACAGGGTCCAAGACCTGTTACTCAAAAAGTGTTGCTTCTGGGTGGATTGGACATTTCCTGTTGAAGCAACCTGTGAAAATTCAAGTGTAGGAAGGATTTCCTAACTTCCCTCCAAGGCAGGTGCTGAGACCTTCCGGTGTATGATATGCTTTCTCTCCATGTGCAGAGGAAAGGAGCACTTGTATCTCCCAGTGCACAGGGACCCTACAAGACCAGAAGCAGCAGGCCCTATTTACTTCTCTAAGTCCGTACCTTTTTTCCTCTTGGCACACTCTTCTGCAATTTGCCATTCTTCAGCAAACCTAGCATGCTAAAATTCAGGTTTAATCACTTCGTTTACTTATGAACTACCAAGTCACATAGGCTTAGGTTAAGTGGGAGACACAGGAAAAGGTTTCTTCTATCCTGGGCTACTTATCCGTTCTAGTGCCCAGTTTCCTCATGTAACAAAGGAAAGACTAGGCACACATCCTGGGGAAGGGGAGGAGCACAGGCCAGGCTTGATCAATGCTCTCTAGTATCAGCTGCTGTTGTTCCCATCATTGCTATTCTATGTATACCGACTCACCAGCTATATTACTAAGCTTTCTATTGCTCTGATAAAACATGAGAGAAACAGCTTAGAGAAGGAAAGCTTTATTTTGGTTCACAATTTTAGAAGTCTCAGTCCATAGCCAGCTGGCTCCTTGTCTTTTAGCCCAGAGCAAGGAAGAAACATCATGGTGGAAGGGTTTATGGTAAGGGAGTAAAGCTGTTCACCACATGGTTGCCAGTGTGGCACATCGCAAAACCGATAGACGCCAAAGCCAAAGGGACATTTTGGAGCGCTTTATTAGCTGAGCTCAATGGCAACACTCTCCCCAGAAAACTGACAAGAGTGAGCACCTAGTTGGAGTGACACACAGTTTTTAAAGCAGAAAACCACTAAAGTAGGGGGAAGAGGGGGGAGTTTTACAGAGTTAGTCATGAACAAGGGATAACTCTTTGTTTTTATAGATGAGGTCATATTTTCTAAAACCCTACAAGAATATGTCCTCATTTGGCTTAGGCATTGTTTTTCTTCTGATAGTCAGAAGGACATCTGATGACAGTTTCACCCATTTTCAGGCATTCTGTTTGTTGCCATAATCAGAAGGACAGTTTAACTCATTTTGCAGAATGTTGAGGAGCATTTCTTATCTTTTTTCAGAATACTGATAAACACTTTCTTATTTGCACAGTCACATTTTTTAGTTAGACAAGGTGGGAGTTTAAAAAGAAATAAAAGTTTTACAAAACAGAAGTTACAAAGCTTGTTACAAAATGGAGTTGATTAAGCCAGCTTACAACAGCCAGTAAGTAGAGAGGAGAAAAGCCAGAGAGGAAGGGCCCCAGACAAGAGTCACCTCCATGACCTGCTCCCTTCAACTGGGCCACACCTCTTCAGTTTCCATCTCCTCCCAACAATCCCATCAAATTATGATCCTCTCAGTGGATCAGCCCAGTGGATGAGATGGGCACCCTCATGGCCCAATCACTTCTGTAGGCATCACTGCACTTGGGACCAAGCTTTCAGTACATGAGTCTTTGCAGGACACTTCACACATATTTAAACCATAACTCTTGCCTGGATTTACAAAGGAGGAAACTGTATATCTGTTACGGGTGGTGGGGAAGAAAGAGAGAGAGAGAGAGAGAGAGAGAGAGAGAGAGAGAGAGAGAGAGAGAGAGAGA
>NDGM011210052.1:609-11103 GCA_002564305.1 Octomys mimax | reverse complement strand
AATAGAGGGATTTGTTCTAATGGTGTTTGTAAATAGGATATTATGTCTGCATCTTGTACAGCAGATAACCACTGGGAAGAGAGTATGAAATGTGTTAATTATTGCAACTATCCTACCAATTTGATTTGAAACTGTCTCATTGCTATTTGTTTCTCAATAATATTTTGGAAAGAATAAATAAACTGAGTTTCACACAGGTATTCTAATGCATTGTGCCATCCATTATACCCTTATGTACAAATGCATATTCTTTTCGGATTGTGTCAAGTATCTCAGCAATCTTATTTTAACCAGAACATAATACTCCAATATATTATAGCCAGACATGACTTAGAGTATGTCAAGACAAATTTTACTTGCAAACATTTTTCTCTTGCAAGTTGGTCTATCTTTTAAGGTCTCACTCTGCTAGTGAAAAAAAAAACTGTCTATAGTATTTGGAAGTAAAAGTGTATCTTAAAGAACTAATAATAGGTTTCTTATTTTGCTTTCAAAATTCCAATTGCGTTCTAAAGGGTGTGGTTATTTTAATCTGCTTAAGGATTAGTGTTTGGAAATTGAATGAACTTTCTTAGCAAGGCCTTTTCTTGAAATGCAATGACTCCTGCTGAGAATGTTTTCTTAAGTGTTAAAAGTGACAAAGCAGAGTGCTATGGTAAGATTGTGAGATTCTGAAGGATAATTTTATAAAACAGGAGTCAGTAAAAAAGAAAGCAAATTCTTACTGTTGTTAGTAAGCAACATAATTAATTTCTAATGCTTTTTTAATTTATGTGTGTGTGTGTGTGTGTGGCCAGCTCTGCCCACCAGGCAGCGGGGCTGGCTGGCATGTGGTGCTGGGAGATTGAACCACGCTCCCTTGTGCTTTGCTAAGCTTGTTCCAAGTAGGTGCTTTAGACCACTGAGGCATCTTACCAGCCTTCTAATGCTTTTTAAGCAGCACACAATTTTATTACTTCAAATCATCTATATTTTATGAAATTTATTCAAATAAAAGGTTGAGACAACTACCAAATAAAATGTAATACTTAGACATATCATTGTTGATTAGTTTAATTGCTAAGGAATAAATATGTCTTTTTAAATATAAGTAATTTCAAAGAGCATAATAATTTTAAGTATTTCTTCAACCATATTTTCCTATCATTTAGTTTTATATCCAATTATAGATATATAATAAACATTTCCAAACAGTAGACTCTATCGTTCTGGTAGCTTTGGTAATGGGCTTCTTCTGTGCTGGTGATATACCCAGTTCCTATGGTCAGTGCAGCAGAGTCAAGGTTGAGCACAGTGCCCAAGAGAGACCATCCAAGGACCTGTCTGAGATTTGTCAAAGCCATCGGAAAAGGCTCACAATTGCTTCAGGCATTGCTGATCTCCTAGGAAGTAAGCCTAGGGCTGAGAGAGATGCTTGTTTGCTAATTATTTTGAGGCCATCATGTAATAAATCTATTATATTTTGTTACATTTTCCACTTTTCTCTTCATCCCAACTGTGTTCTATATAATAACTGCTATGCCACAAACAAAAAGTTTTAAGCATAAAACTATAAATCCTATTTCTTAAAAGTTCTTACACTTTGAATAAAAAAATACAAATAAATAACAGATGTGAGTGACACATCTCATGCACTAGGTCTAAAATAATTTAAGGTGCAAGATACTTTTTCTCTGGTCACTAGAAAAGGTGTCCTGCCTTCCATTTTATTATACAACTGAAGAAGAAAATTACACAGAATTTTCAATGGTACATGAACTATACCAAAGCATTTAGTGTACATGACATGCAGCTTTCAGGACGACTAAAGAAATCCCAGTGAAAATATTTTATTACTGTTATTATAGTTATGTCTTGTATATAACTATATCTATCTGTCTGTCTGTCTATCTATCTATCTATCTATCATCTATCTATCTTTCTTTCTATCTAACTGTATGAAAAGAGTTGCCATTCCACTATGTACTTAGTGTTCCATTTACAATGTTGTGACATCGCCTCAGTAACCACCGTCCAAACAGTTCATGATCTCAAACAGAAACTTGAGACAATAAATCCCCAATCTTCCTACATCATGCCCCTAACAACTGCCAGTCTATTTTATGTCTCTATGAATTTACCAATCTGTATATAATTGGAATATTACAATATTTGCCTTTTTCTGTCTGGCTTACTACATTTAGTATTAATGGTTTCAATTGATTTCCACCTATATGGATTTAATTATTTTTATTACTGAATAATATCTTATTTTTCACAAAACACAGAATTTTCTATTTGCTCTAAGAATACACAGTAGCAGTTCTTACAACTTATGTGTCTCCCCTGAAATGACTCATAGATTTCAGTCCCAAAATTACCATGAAATGTCTCAATTTTATTATTTACATCATTCATGTATATTGATAACCTTTGAAAACACAAAACATTCATTTTATAGCATTCAGTGCATTTCCACTTACAATATATAGTAATTCTTGACTGCCAAAAGTTAAGTGAATGCTCGCAGAAAGCTAGGCATTACTTTTTCTTAAGTGGGAAAGGTGTAGTCTATCCTAAGGCACAGTTCTGTTTTCCTTGACTCATCCATTTCACTGCTATCAACCTTAGCACAAATGTTACATGCACAATTTCAGAAATAAACTAATCGCCTTTCAGTGGTACTGTTTTGAATAGTATGATTGATATCTCACACAACCCTCATCCACTCAGCTGAGAGCATGAATCATCCCTTGACGTGAACCGTGCCGTGTGTTACCTGCCCATTACTCATCTAGTAGCTGTCTCAGTTATCAGATTGACTGCCATGGTATCACAGTGCTCATGTCCAAATAATCTATATTGTACTTATTAACTGCCCTAGAATACAGAAGTGTTGATACTGGCATTTTGTATTTACCAATGAGAAGTGATAAAGTGCCTTTTCTAAATGTAAATGTGACAATATGGCGTTTTCAGGTAACTTTACTCACATAACTTCTATTATTATATATTGCATTGGTTCTGTTGTCATGATTCCTGTTAGTTGTTTGATGTATCTAATTTATATATAAAATTTAACATAATAAATCTATACAAGGAAAAAATATTCCAAATTTGATATCATTTATAGTCTAAGGGGTATTGGAACATACTCTCATGAATATTTTACTATATTTTGTCTATTCATTCACCTATTAGTGGACATATAGATTGGTTTCTACATTCAAGTTTATGTAAAATTGCTAAAATTGAATGCTAGCATACTAATGAGTATTTGTTTTAAGTTCTTTGCATTATTACACCTGAGAGGAACTTGTAGGTCAGATAATAATTCTACAGCCTTTGAAAGAATAATCAGTCTGTTTACTACAACTACTATATCACCTCACATTTCAACCAGCAATATAAAATTATGTCTTCCTGATAAATTGACTCTGTCATCAATAGATAGTGGTCTTTTCTGGTTCCTATAACAGTTTTTTACTTAAAAATTATTTTGTATAATATTGTTCAGCCACAAAGGCATCTCTCTATTTAACATTTCTGTTGGAGGGCCAGCCCCACAGTCCTCCTCCTCCTCCTCCTCCTCCTCCTCCTCCTCCTCCTCCTTCTGTTTGTTTTGCAGGAACCAGGGATTGAACTTAGGTCCTTACACTTGCCAGGGAAGCGCTTATTCTACTAAGCCATCTCTCCAACCCCACACAGTCCATCTTCTCTTCCATAGTTATCTATACTGTCTTGCACAAAATGCAAGGACACTCTCAGAGTCTTCAAACCCTTCAAGATCTCAATTAGATCCGTTCTGTAATTCAGAGCCTTGTTGTTTAAATTAGATCCTGTTTTAGGGAAGGCTCTTTAGGTAGAGTATGATATTTACAGATCAGCAGATACTTCCTCCTAATAAATTGCTGAGGCAAGTTACCTAACTTCAGCCCAGCCTACTTAAAAAGAGAGGCATAAATAAGGGAGATAATTGAGCCCACTATTCCTCAAAGGGAAGAATGGGGTGCACAATAGAGTCACCGATCCCTCCCAATTTTGGAATTTCATGGAGTGAAGATAGGAAGCTCCATAATCAGATCTGGAGCTGATCTTCGCTTTCTCTTGCACTTTTACTCCCACTCCCTAGTTCAGGCTTCCTCTCTCATTAAGACAATGTGTTTGCAGCTGAGTAATTTTCTTTTCAGCTTTTTGCCCGTAGAATTTTCCTCTACTTCAGTCTAAACTAATGATGTTTCTGTTAGAAGATATATTTGGTGTTCTATGTGTCCTTTATAATTCATTCCATTGGACAGGGTTTCTCAGTTTCAGTACTATCAAATTCAGGTGAACTGATGGATAATTTTTGTTTAGTAGAGGAGGACATCATGCATATTACAAAGTGTTAGGGAACATCTCTAATATCTAACCACTACAAATGTTTCTTCATTTAAAATAAAATTAAGTCCTGATAAATACATAAGAATACCATGAATGAAAAATATACATCAGTATACTATAGATCATGCAATGTTTACCAATGTGACATTGTGGCAATTGGGAGCTGAATCCCCAGCCCTGTTTAGTATTTTGGAAGCATTAAGATCAATGTCAGACTTCTTACAAACAAGAAAAGGACCAAAATTTAAAACTCCCAACTATGATTCTCACTTCATGTATGTCATTTTTCCATCACTTTTTATATTTAAAGAGAGTACAAATTAGAATTGAAACTGAAAAAAATGCAAGTGATACAGAATTTCACTTTACAAAGTAATATGAATTTCACAGTAGTTCTTATAATACATGTTGCTGTCTAAAATTAAAAAAAAATTAAGTCAAACCACTGTAAGTGAAATAAGCCAGTCACAGAAGGAAAAAAAAAATATTGCAAGATTGTACTTTTTTGTGAGTTAGCCAAAATAATGATTGCACAAAAAGAATAGAATGGTCCTTGATGGGAGAAGGAAAATGGAGAGCAACAGGACAAGGAGCACAAGATTCCAGTAATACAAGATAAATTAGTTCTAGAAATCTTCTGTAGAACATTGTGCCTATAGTTAAGTGTAATGTACTAATACTTAAAGAGTATTTTGAAAGGGTAGGTATTATACTAAGTATTTTCTGTATTACAACAGAAAAAGAAAGAAGAACAAAAGAAGGAGAGAGAAAGTGACTATGAGTACAGACTGCATGAACACGTATTCCTAGAGTTGGATTTCCTAAAGTTTAGAAGTTTGGTATTATTTTTGTGCAATAAAACTGCCTGAATTTATTACAATATAGACCCTGTAACTATCTCCTACAAAATGTAGATATAAGTATTATTTCACATACAACCCCAACATAATTTGAATATATCTATACAGAATCAAATTATATATTTAAATAACTTTTAGAAGATAAACAAAAATTTTACACTTGCTAAAATCAATAAAACTTAGAGAAGACATTATTAAAAATGGAACCTCAAATTTAGTTCTGATGAAATGTAACAAAAAGAGTTCTAAGGTAAGTATACTTTTATAGAAGACAGTTTATTGAATTTTGAACACATTTTCCAAATTTCTACCCCTTTAGATATTTACATACTTGAACTATTACTGTGACTTACACTTCCTATCAATTCCTGAATTGATCATAAAGGTTTGCCCATTTTTGCTCAAGGATAGCTATACCAAACCTTATATAAGATCAAATAAAAACCAGACAACCTTGAAGGTGGAGGAAGCAGAAATCTCAGCAACAGGACCAAGAAAATTGGATTCAACCTAATGGACCGAGAAAATTTCACTTAGTAAAAGTGAAATGGTATTGAGATGCTGTCTCAAGGGGATTAGTCAGATTGTTCAGGATACATTGTTTTGGGTTAGTTCTAAATTTTAAGAGCATTTTGTTAAATTAAAATCTAGTTTTATTGTGACCAGTTAATATTATAAAATTAGTAAATTTTAAGACAAAAAGGCTTAGAATACTGAAAATGGATCTTATTTCAAAGACAGGCTAATGGGCTCATATTATATCATTCAAAAATTTTTTTAAAGCATAATGATTATTTTAAAGAAAAAAATCACTTTTTGGTTAACCAAATAAATTTATTCTAATTCTTAATATATCAGAAGGAAAAACATATATGAGTACCAAATTTGAAGATGTAATTCAATAGAACTAAAAGATTTAAAAAATGGCATTTGTGCATATACCAAGACAGTGTTACTACAGAGAAATAGAGAAAAAAAATTGAACCATCTTAATTACTTGTAAGTTACTGTAAGTTCATAGTATATTTTCTTTGAAAAATTTCCCCAGTAAAAAAACTTCAGAAAAAACGTTCTGTTATCTCAATAAAATCCTTTGTGGCATACATCTTATATTCTTCACAACAGTTTCCTACAGGGCATTTAAACAATGCATGAGTGGTAAAATATCTCTCTCATGGGAAATACAAAATATATCTTTTTCTGTAAAATCAAATCTATTTAAATATAATCATCTTAATTAATCAACTCTTCTCACACTTTAAATTCAATCATAAATTATTAAATCAGTCTAATACAACTTCTGTACTTCACAAGATAATAATTAATAAAGAGCATCATTTGGTACTGATCAGCAACAATTTATGATGCAGAATACACATAACAATACTCTTACTCATCCTCTTAATAGAAATGTCAATAACACATAAATGGTGATTAAGCAGCTCTGCAGAGGCTCTTTCCTGAGAAGCAGGAGTGATGTACTAATAAGCACTTGCTCTTTGAAAAGAACAAATTATATGCCAGTGCCTGTGATTATATCATAGTGGTTAATTTAAGTGGATATAATGAAGCATATAATGAATTCCTTTATTTGAGAATACACACATTGCATTCACAGTTGCTCTCATCTATTTTGATCTGGATATGCTCAACATGTATTCTGATAAAATATATGTGCTTTCTGAGACCAAAATATTCAGGAATTATGTGGAACAAACAACAAAAGTTTATCATTAATGTTTCCTGGTGTATTCATGAGGGTTCCCATAGTAGACAAGCTTTTTATTCTCCACTAGTCATTTCCTACATTTAATTTTATTTAGTTATCTTTATTTTCCAAAAGCATATTTACACAAATAAGATGAGTGAGAAAACTATCTGACCTCTTCCTTTCAATGGCTGACGCAAGTTCCCAATTGGCTAGTCTGGTTATAGCAGTCAGTAAGTACTGTAAACCTTATACATTGATTAGATTTTAAATTGACAGAGTGGTATTTATTTAGCATGTACATATCTACTTTGTAGTGAATGAGTGCGTTCAATAATTACAAGGAGAGCACTTGACATTTACACTTTTGGAACAATAGCGTTCATGGTGGAAACTTCACACAATTATTATTCCTTTGTAACTGCACCTTTATGTCCAGCTACAAACATCTCTTCAAATTTTCCTCAAGCATTCCAGCTGTACTAACCATCATTTTATTCTCTACTTCTGTAAAATCAGCATTTTTAGATTTCCTGACTGACATTGGTGGCATTTGTCTTTCTAAGCTAACCTATTTCATTTAACACACTGTCCTCTGTATTTATCAAAGCTGTAGCAAGTGGCAAGATTTCCCTCCTCTTGGTGGATTAATAGCATTCTCTTTTGTAAACATACCACATTTGCTTTAGGAATTTATTGATAGACACTGAATTTTCTTTGATAATTCTCTATGAGATCAATGCTGTACTAAACAAGAGAGTGATGATATGTCCCTGACATGTTGATTTGCTTTGCTTTGGAAATACATTCAGTAATGGAATTGCTGGATATTTTAATTTCTACTTTTAGTTATTTTGAGTGCTCATCATACACTTTTTCATAATCAGGACAATTTATATTTCTGCCAAAAGCACATGAGAGTTTATTTTTTTCATTCTAACATTTATCTTTCACTTTTTGATAATAGTCATTCTGACTAATATGAGGTGATATCCTGCTGTGGTTTTAAATGGCATTTCCTTGATGCTTGGTTATGCTGATCTTTTATTATCTGTGTTTGTGCAGCATATGTTTTGTTTCCAGAATTCATTTTGGGCTGGCCAGATAGCTCAGCGGATTAAAGGCACCTGCTTAGGCAGATGCAGAGGCCAGAGGCTCTTTCCTCAGCATGCCTTGCTGGCCCTATCCCAGGGGCATGCTGAGAGAGCAAAGGAGACTAGGTGTGGTGGAATGTGCCTGTAATCCCAGCACTTGGGAGGCTGAATAACAGGATGGATCATGGCAAGTCTGATCCCTGTAATGCAACCCTGTAGACTCTGCAATAAATGTATTTTCAAAAAAGGAAAAAAATTCATTTTGAGGAAAAATAAGTTTCCTAATTAAATACTGACAGATAACAATAGTGAATACACTGTATCATCTTCAAAGCAGTCAGACAAAAAGCAGTCAGTACAAGACAGACAAAAAGATTCTCTATTACAAGGAAGAAAACATACATTCTTTTAAGAAAAATATACTTGAGAATCTTTGGTTGTTTTAAAAAATTTAACTTTATATTTTAAACATTTATGTTTGACGTGTTTGACATGTTCGATGATTGTATTCACTATTGATTGGTAAGTGGGATTGATAAATGTACATATCATATTTCAAGAAGTGAGTTTTTTCACCTTTCCCTCTACTTCCTTTTTTATTTTTCCAGGATCAGGTTCATTTATTTATATAAGACTTTATAAAATTAATTAAGATGGGGCTGGCAAGATACCTCAGTGGACTAAAGTGCCTGCTTAGGCAAGCTTAGGCAAGCGCAGCGATAGGGATTTGATCCTGGGCAACACATGCTGCACCAGCCCCGCCCCCATGGGGGGGCTGAGTCAGCCAGAGTCTGGGCATAGTGGCTTTGGCCTGTAATCCCAGCACTGGATAGGCTGAAAGCAGGAGGATCACCACAGGTCTGAGCTGCATAGTGAGACCCTGTATAAACAAATATATAAAAAATAAATAAAAAATAAAGTTAATCATCATGTATAGAAAGCCTGAAAGCCAGACTAATATGCCAAAGAATACATAAACAGTGTAGGAAAATTATACTAAGGTATACCTTTAAAAAATGTATTATGATACAGTGTGGACAATGTATCAAAATAGTGTATCTAAAAGTATGTTCTTAAATTGAGATATTTGCATACTTTACAATTAAATTGCGAAGTTACTCATATATTTTGTATATGATGATTCTTATAAGGTTTAAAGGGTTTTAATTTGTTTTCAAGTCTGTAGTATATTTTAACATTTTGCTGACTTTTCATTATTGTGCAAAGCTTTTTAGTTTTGTGCAAAGCTTTGGCTCCCTATATTTTTTAAGAAGGATGTTATTGGTATTTCATTGGATTGGATTGAATTTTACATACCTTGGTGTTGTAACATTAATTGTTCAAAACTCAAACATGATATAGTTCTATATTCTTATGCTTTTTTTTCATCAAAACTTTATATTAATCTTTAATCTGGTAGGTTAACTTTTTCTTAAATAGTTCTGTTTTTCTTGAAACCATAAATAAACTTGTTTTATTCATTTCATTTTCAGATAATTTGTTGACAGAGCATAGTAATGTTGATTTTTGTATGTTGATCATGTGTCTGCTAATTTCCTGAATTTGTTTATTAAATCTTACACTTTAACATGTTTATTTTTCTTCTTTGGATATCTTTTATTTCTTCCTCTTGTCTGTCATTCACTAGCAATTCAAATACTGTATTGACCAGAGGTGATGGGAGTGGACATCCTTGTATTGTTCCCAATCTTAGAATAAAAAGCTTCCATTGTCCTTTATTTTAAATGTAATGCTAGTTGTGGATTTGCTCTATATGCCCTTTATTTTGTAGAGCTACTTTCCTGTATACATGACTTGCTGATGGATTTTATTTTATATGTTTTATGATTTTTTTGTCTATATTTAGAACAGGGTCTATAGGATCTACAGTCACTCCATAGATTGGACTCATAGTGATTCTCCTATTTTCAGCCTCCCAAGTGCTGGGATAACAGGTGCGTACCACCATGCTCTGTCTTGTGGCTTTTTTCAAATGCAATTTGTAGATTAATTTTGGCAATCATTTTTGTTTTTTATTTTGTTAATTTGGTGTATCACATTTACTCATTTACAGAATTTTAATAATCTTCCTGTGAAACAATTGAATGTCACATTATTTTGGTAAGCGTCTTACTAAATATGTTGTTAGATTCAGTTTGTTAATATTTGTTGAAGATTGTCACACTAATCTTCACAGGAATACTGCCCTATAACTTACATTTATTCTATTGTTATTGCCATTCTTTGGAATCAAGGTAGTACTAACCTCAGAAAATGAGACAAAGAGCCATTGTTTTTCTTCAAGTTTCAGAAGACTTTGACAAGAATTAATATTGGATTTTAAAACAAGAACATTCTAATGGAAAGCCATAATTTTCTAGGAATTTTCTTTATGAAAGATACTTGATTTCTTTCTTTCTTTTTCTTTCTTTCTTTCTTTCTTTCTTTCTTTCTTTCTTTCTTTCTTTTT
>NDGM011210050.1:12686-24055 GCA_002564305.1 Octomys mimax | reverse complement strand
GTTCTTTCTCTTCAAATCCTGTAGCCACTGCTAACCCTTTCTTAGACATATAATTGCATAATGTGTGATCTGAGTGGTATAGGTATTAGTTATTAAGACTGAAATAAAATGTGATTGTCTTATTCAAGGCTCTACTATTAGAGCCTTTCAGAACTTGGTCTAATAAGATTGAATAAACTGGTATAACTTGTGAATTTATTTTCTGTCTTAGCTATGTTTCTTCTGTTACCAAGACAAAGTATCCAGCACTCAGGCAAGCCTTATGTAGCTCACAGTCTGTGGGTGCCTCAGTCCACAATCAATTGGCTGCAAGGCAAAGTCGTAAATGGTCACAGTGGCAGAAGACAGGAGAACCAACAAGAGCTAAAGGGGAAGAGCAAGCTGTTTTTCCCCGTCCCTTACAGTGTATGCAGGCTACCTGCCCTAGGGTGGGCACAACCCTCACACCCCCAATGCCAGCACTAAACAATGAATGCATACAAGCTCTAGATTCACCCACCTGGGAAAGCCCATTCCCATGAGGCTTTGGGAGACATGCAGACACAAACCACATTTACATAGCTCATAAATAAATTATAGAAAGACACAAACATATTTAGTCTGTGTTACAGGTATAGCTTATTTATGACATTTGGCTTTTTTAAACATACTTTTGAAAAAAATTTTTAAGGAGTACAAAATGGTAAAAAAAAAATTAGAAATGACACAAAATTTCATTAAACAAAATAATTGGAATTCAACAACAGTTGTTGTATTGCATGATGCTATTTTCAAATCAGTTCTTTGGGTCACCAAATATAAACCTGCAAAATAGGGATAAAAATTATAAGAAATTAAAAGAAGAAAACAAGCATTAACTTCTCCTTTCAATAGGCCAGCAGAAATAACCCAAGTGCCCATCAACTGAGGAATGGATAAAAAAGTTGTGGTATTTTTACACAATGGATCATTACCCAGCTATAAAAAAAAATAAATAAATTCGAGGCTATTGTAGGTAAATGGGTGTAACTAGAGACTGTGTTGGTAGGTGTAATAAATCAGACCCACATGTGCAAACATTGCATTCTCTTGCTTGTGTGAGAACCTGAGCGAGTAAATAAAATCTGAAAGCTAAATAGATACTGTGAGAGGGGAAAAATCTGTTCAATGGGTAGAAGAAAAACTAGGATGAGGAAAAGCACAAAATAAAGAAGAGAAAGATATATTAATGCATAATTGGCTTTTTTTAATGGCACTGATTTTCAGTAACCGTATGTTACTTGCCCCAACTTTAAAATATGTTTTCTTGCAAAACTGCCAAATTTCCCAATTTTTCATCTCTGCCTTTTGCTCCTGTTTGTTACTATGAATTTAGCTAAAATCAGTTAGCATTACGCACTCCCCAACATGAACATTACACTTCCTTCAAAGTAAAGTTAGTGCACTAATTAATCTGGCAGAGAAATCTGCAAGCAGTCCAGAGGGTAGATACAGCCATAGCAATGGCCCCACTCGGTACCAATTTTCTATATTAGCTTTCGTGGCATTGGGACAAAAATACTTGACAACTGTATCTGATTTAAAAAAAAAATAGGGGATTATTTTTTCTCAGTTTCAGAGAGTTAAGACCACAGTCATCTGGCACTAATGTAAAATGGCATCAGGAGATATCTGTTCAACCCACGGCAGCAAGAAACAGAGAAAGAATGGAGCAGCCAGCGACAAGATTGACCCCGCCCAGGCCAATCCCCTGGGACCCACTCCTCCACCAGGCCCCATGTGCTGACCACACACAGAGCTACACACTCATCAGGGGATTAGTCTGCACACACAGCCATCTTCCAAAAGCCTCCACTATATACACCAGCATTTTTTTTTTTTAAAATACTGGCAATCAAACACAGGGACTTTACATTGAGCTACATCTCCAAAACTTTTCTTCTGTTGATGTTGTTGTATGCTTGTTTCTGCTAAGAAAAATTCTCACTGAGTGAATCATGTCAGCAAGCTGGACTGGAACAATCCTCCTTCGGCCCCCAGAGTGCAGGGATGACAGGTGCGTGCCCCTATGGCAGGCTGAAATCAAGTTTTAGTGACAAGTACTACACATTTTTCAGTTTGTACACTGGCCTCTTCACATTTCTCATCTTAGTCTCATGCAGCTGAAGTTAGTGTGGACATCAAACTAATATCTATTCTTCTCATGTAAATAGTTCCTGTATATAACACCATAAATCTCAACTGTTTGCTCTATGTATATGTAGATGCACATATTATATTATATTATATTATATTATATTATATTATATTAATATGCATAGTCTGGCTAGGTTGTAGCTATTTTGATACAAACTGAGTTTTCTTTTATGTCTGTAATGTTCTGAGTTTATGGTTGATAACTATTTTTAAATCATTCTTCGATGCAGGGTAGCAGTGAAAATGTGTGCCTCTCTCTCCCTGTGACAAGACTGAGCAAAGGAAGAGAGCCCCAAATTCATCGTCAGTTCTCAGAAAGTATCTCAATTTCTTTTTACTTATCATTGAGTTTTTAGTACTATCTTTGCACATGATGCAAAGTAAATTAATATTACATTGCATATATCTTCTGTGTTGGAATTACTTACACCATTTATCTAAAAAAATACACACACATGTACATGTGCATGCTTGCACACGTGCACACTTCATTTTCCATTAGTGTCTGTTATCGTCTTAGTGACCTCAAGATTGAGAGTCTCAATGTTGTAGCTTTGAAAACTAAAAAGTAAATAAACAGCAGGCCAGACCAGATGATTCTGACACACATATGCTTCTCTACAATCTTGAACTAAGCAGGCATAGTAGTTGTCAGACAAGGGAATGATGCCTCTCCCATTCTGGTGTAGATGGCGGTCTTCAATAATTTCTGGAAATCCTCAGGGATATTGGGAGGAAAGCTGTGAAACAGCTAATCATAAAAAGATATTCTGCTAGTTAGTTATATCACAGCATAGCAGGGACTCCTGGGGATACAGCGGAAGCCCCATTGGTAGATTGCTTTTAAGAAGGTTAAATAAAGGAAAAAGAAGAAGTGTCACATGAAATTTCACACTGAAAATTCTTAAAATAAGGTCAAATTTGTGTTTCCTAATTTTATGATTTTTTAAAAATATTTTCTTATTTAGGTTTTTCCATCCACTTAATTTTTTTTATATTTCATATCTACCGGCAACTGAGGTTTATTTTATTTTCACTCTAAGAACTGAGGTATGGACCTGGAGAACAGAGATATTTGGAAAATGTAAGTTGAGGACCAATTCGAGTTAGGCTCCTTAATGACCCTGTGTCCTTCCCAGGTGAGGCTCTGTGGCATGTAGGTACGAGGTCTCTCACTTTGGAACATTATGAGCAGGGAGGTTGCCATGGCAACCTCAGTCACTGATAACCTGCGTGAGAAGTGAATTCCCGACAGGTATGGTGATCCTGGCACTTTACACAGCACTTTCAAACCATCAATGCACTCCTTATTTATTACAATAATATAACTAAGTAAGGCTGTTAATCTTACCATTATTTTCAGATGCCAGTACTTAAATTTCAAGAAGTTAAAAAACTTGTTGAAGGTCATGTTAGGAGGTAAGTAGAGGATTTAGAATTAAAAGTCACGTCTTTTGATTCTAAGAATTGTGTATTTGTTCAACATGAACCTAATGATTGAAAATAAGACTGTCTCTATACTCACACTACACTTTTACAATTTAAGATTTGTGCTATTATTTTAGTAACTGTTCTCTTACAGTTTCAAAGCAAATTTATGTAGATCTAGTTTGAGTGCAAAATCCTCCATTCAAAACTTCGACCCTACCAGTGAACGCAGTCCCGGGTTAATACACAACCCTTTGAGAGCCAGTGAGCTAAGCCATAAACACCTTGTCAAATACTCTACCCCAGTTTCATAGATGGGAGTTTCTGAAAAGAAAATAAACTCCTTGAAGACAAAGGTAAGAAAAAAGGAAACACTATGAGGTGAACATGGGAAAGCATGTATGAGTTAAGAATGACTGTAAGATAATATCACTCTATCAAGCAATTCACATAGATCAGGGTTTTCACCTAGGGATCAGTTTGTCTTCCCTGGGGCTATTTGGCAATATCTGAACCTAGTATCACAACTGAGGGAAAGTCACTGGAATCAGGTGAGTGGCGGCCAAGGACGCTTCGCCAGGTGCTGAAGTGCACAACACAGTCTTACAACAATGCATTATTTATCTCAAAATATCTACACTGAAATGTTGTAAAATCCTGGTTTAACCAATTCAGTCATTTTATTTTTATGCATTTACTTATCTTATAAAAATGACTTTTGCAACTGATTTACCTAAAATTTTTATTAAAATCTTTTTTTTCATTTCAACAAATTACTATGACCAAGTAATGGTAGAAAAACTAAAAACTACAAATAAGTAAAATGAAGGACTATCAAATTTTAAATAGACATCATCTCAAATAAATATTCACATTTTGGCTTGAAATTTCGGACCAAAATCCAATTATATTATACTTTCATGTAATTTTTCAGTATATTGTTAATAATCCATTATGTCAGTGTCAGGAATTGACTCATTAGTTTTGATGGTTGCCTGGTATTCCACTCCATTAACTGAATGCAGCTAGTACTCAATTAATGCAACAACTAATCTCCTCTTATCAGATACTGACATTAATTTTGTTATTTCCTGTCTGTTATGAATTGTGTTGTCATGAATGTCCCTGTGAATAACTTCTGGTGAAAATGTCTTATATTTTTGCTCTATCAGGTTAAGGGATATTTGCAATTTTATTTGATACTTGCTAAATTTCATTTTATAGAAACTGTATAAATAACTCATAAGAAATATCCATTGTAGTATATTTAATGGGGTATCAATATGTGGAAAATCATTTCTTTAGTTTGTGTGAGAAGAAAATACATGATACATAAGTGTTTACATAGAAGAATAATTTCAATCTCGGGAAAATTATAATCCTCAATTTATGCGGAGCTAATTAAAAAGTGATTAAATTGCTCCAAACCCTATTTTCAGCCTTTTATGTTGATAAAATCAAAAAGCTTAACTTTCAGAAGTGTAGCCAGTTAATTCTTTTATTAAAAGGGAGCCCTGAGTACAACTAGGAATTCAACAGAAGCACATAGATCAATGTAATCTACTCAAAAAACATGGCATTACATTATTTTCCCATTGTATGTAGGGTTTTAAATATATATATATTTAAATTTTAAAAGTGAAGGATGTCCCTACCATACTGCTAAGATCCTCGCAAGCACCCAGACCATTAGTGTCTGGTTTACACATTAAAAAAGAAAATCACAAAAGCAGAAGAGTCCAAGAAAAATGACAAGGCTGGTGTGGTACTTTCTGTTTTCCAAAGCCAGAGGGAAAACGCCACGGTAGCAGCAAGCAAAAATATTTTTCAGCCTCCCCCACTTGATATCTTTTTGTTGAATATTAGAAATATACTTCCCAAAGGCAATCTAATGCATTTGCTAAAAATTCTCACAAAGATGGGTTTTCAGCTAATTAATCTATTCTTCAAGAGAAGCAGCAGGGAAATGCTTGTTAATGTTTAAGCCGCAAGATACACAAAAATGCAGGCAATATTTTATCATGATACCCAGGAGACCTATGTGTGACACAATATAGAGACCATGTGTATCTCACTCTCCACAGGAACTAATTTTGAAGCCCCAGAATGCTGTGAATTGGCTGTAAAACAATGTTGAAGAAACTCAACACAGAACAGAAGGCACACTTTCCTTAGGAAGAATGCTGATAAAATTTTAATGAACTAACATGTTGTCATGGGGATTTGCTGCTATTCATTAATTCATTGTGCTGTTCCTCTATAGTTTTGCTGAAGTTGAGTGACAAATTGTCAAGTCGCTGCTCTGGTGGAATATATTGCCTCCTTGATACCCTAAATTTAGGGGGTAAATTCTTTCAGAGACTCACCCCATTGCAAGTGGGGTAAAACAATATTTTTTTTTTCAGGATCGTGTGCATTCGATTGTGTTTCAGATAAAATTCCATCTCTAGGGCAGGCCTTTGACTCTGCCAAGCAAGGGAAATAGTCAGGGAATGATTGACAGCTCCGGTCACAGATGGGAACTACCGCGGAGCCCGGGCCAGGGACGGCACTACCATATAAAACACACAACTGGCCGCCTACGAATTAGGGTAAAATTCTCGGTGGAACAGGATAATCCAGTCATGAAATCATAGAACATCAGAGCTTGGAAGAGCCTCAGTGTAAGCCTAACTGCTTCATTTTATAAATAAGAAAGCAGAAGAAGTCCAGAAGATGAAGAGGCATGACGGATGGAGGAGCTAAGCAAGGGTCACAGACTACATATTTTAGCCTAGGTCAGTATTCTTGAAGCGTCTCCTTCCGTGTCTTCTCTCGTTCCTTATCCAGCAGGTTTTGCATTTTCCCCTGAAATTAAGCTTAGTGCAGAATGACGTGAAACTGCACCCTTGTGTGGAAGAACAGCCAACACTGGCCCAGCGCAAGCTCTCATACTGTCTTTGAAAAGCACACAGGTTCTAGGCTATGGATGACCACTTCTGTGTTGGTATTCTGCATGTCCCAAGTCCCAGCGTGGAATTACGCTCTAAGACAATGTGGCACACTCGTCGGGCTCTTGCAGTGCCCCCGCTGCTGCGTAAGAAGATAAAGGTCTCTGACAGCAGCCCAGCCCAGCTTGCGCTCTGACGCGAGCATGGGTCCCACTGGGCAATCTCGCAGTCAGACCCGCGTCCTGCCGGCTTCCCAGCAGAGCCTGCTCAGGAGCAAGCTCCTCTTCTGTGCAGACTGTGCTGCCGAGGAGCAGCCGAGGGGGAGGAAATCGTGATCCAGCACCCAAAATTCCTATCACAGTTGCACAAGCAGCTGGAAGTCAGTGGATGGGAAGGTTTGGCTGACTCGTTTGTGTTTAAAGTCCCAGCTTTAGCTCACTAGGACATAGTCGACGATTATTATTATTATTTTTTTGGTTATTTTTTTTATTTGGTTGTGGGTTAGGGGCTTTATAAGGGGAAGGTGGTAGCAGCAGGAGAGACTGAATTCAAGGCCGCAGCATGAAGCTACATGCGCAACCAGTTGGGGCTGATGGGAAGGTGGGCTGGCTCTCACCAGATCACTAGGCTACCCAGGAGGAGCTGGACCCTATGGCTACACTACTGCGACCCCCAAGAGGGCTGGCATTGCAGGGGCGCACCGGCATGCCTGCCAGAACACTGGTTTTATATAAATATATCGACTTTCCATTAAATATCCAAAGCGTTAAACAACATCAAAATCATGGACACTATCAATAAGCTCCAGTTGATTCACTTCACTATATGGTCTAAATCTTTGCTGCTGATAAATATAATCATTGGGGCATCTCCTTGAAGTGACGGAAGTATGTGATGTCAGGTTGCACTATAGAATAGCAAATCAGTAAATCTTAGCAATTTGCCTTTCAATAAAACCTCAGGATGACATACACATCTGTTAAAGATGGAGAAACTGCGAGCTACATCGCACAGTACCCGAGCATTTAACATTTAAAGCATAACATAGCATAATATGCATAACATCGCTGAAATAGGGACATTTAGTAGTACTTTACATTTCTATGGTTTCCTGAAGACAAAAAAGTAATTACCAGTATATGTTGCTGTTTTTTAAAGCTTTTATCAATATATCCAAAAGCTTGTTTAACTATGTAGATAGTGAAATAATTTCTATTCCTCACTTCTCACAGGAAAGATAAGGTGTGTAAAGCTCCAATTCAATTTTTTCACTCTTGGACATATTCAAGTAATAACAATGCTAGCTAGCACTTGCAGTACTGTGGTAGACCATGCCTAATGCTTAATTGAGTCTTCTCCTCAGCTGGAAGATGTGGACAATAATACACTGTATATAAAAAGAAATTAAAACAGAAAGGTTATATAATCTGGGAACATTAAGTTAGGACAAACTAAAAGTGAAAATCGAACCCCACAAAAGATATATCAGCCACAATCATTTCTGGCGAGGCTACTGACCTGCCAACAATGCCTAGATCAAAATGCAAATATTTGTCATTCCAGGATGAGGCCTTATCCAGGACGTGCTTCCATCTTATTGTAACTGATTAATTGATAATTATATGCCTGCCATAGAGCATATAACAGAATTTTTTAAAAATCAGTCAATAATGCATTAAGAAAAAGCCATTTACAAAACTAACCATCCACTTTAAGGTTTAACATCTTCCCCAGGATCAAAACAGGGGATATCCTTTGATTAATTTTACTTGAAAGAGTAACCTTAAAACGATCAGGTCCAAAATATTGGGTAGCTGTTCCTCACAGAGTAATTGTATGTCTTTTTAAATTTAAATAATATGTAATCTGTTAATGAGGAATTACTCAAGAATATTAGATCTTAGCATACATTAAAATATTATAACATTAAAATTACATTTATAATAATTTTGCCATGACATAAAATTATATTCATTAAGGAAAAGGTAGCTCAGAAATATATATATATAATAAATACATAAAGAGGACAGGCAGAAGGAATGTGATATATCTATATCTATCTATGTATCTATGTATCTACGTATCTATCTATCTATCTATCTATCTATACATATGCTAAAAGTAACTAGCCATATCTAGGTTATATTTGTATTTGCTTTTTTTATATTGTGAAGAGTTACTCAAATAAATGTGTATTACTTTTTAAATAACATAATTTCTCAAACTATAGTGAAGCATGTTCTACACATATTAAATTCCAAAAACCTGCTTATTTATTGGGATATCACAAAATACTTCCAAATTTCAAGCTTTTCTGAGTGAGAACTTGGGCTCTTTCAAGTGTTTCAAGATTGAAGCTCCCCCCCCCACCACGCCATTGAATTTCACTGAGTAGGTTGTGTACTTGAAATGCTGATGCTTGTTACATTGTATATATCTTGAATAAAAGTGGTCCTGTGTGATTGTCACGTATCTCAAAAAAAATTTTTTTCCCAAGCACCCCCTGCACATCAGTAGGTCATCTAGAGCCAGCAAGAGCTTATGGGAAGGCGCCGGTCTCACTTTGTAAGTTATAGGCTGCCATTAGGTGGAGGATGTATTCAAAACATTACACACTTGAAACACAGAGACTATGATCCAGAGCAAAAGGAAAGCCTAGCACTAGAGAGAGAGCCAGGCAGCATAAGCGCCTGCTTGGGAAAGTGCAAGGTCCTGAGCTGGAGCCCCAGGAAGTCTGCATGGACTGGGCCTGATGTGCTGGAGTGTCCCACTGAGCCCGCCTGCTCAGTAGTTTTAGATTTCAACCCACCTTATCACATATTCTCATCCTCGGGTGGACACTACTGTCACTTTAAGGTCTGTTTCATTTCTTCTCTTGCAATCTATTGTCATGGAATGCTTGCAAGCAAATTTCCTTTGAAATTCCGGATTGGGAAATCATTTCTTACCATCGATACCCACACAATTAACTCCCTGCCTAGTAACCCTAAAAACTGCTTCCACAAGCATATGCATAGTTCTCAGAGCTCTTGTTGCTTACTTGCTTCGTTTTGTTTTCCTAAAGATTCCACAGAGCCCATGAAGAAGGTAAATAAAAAGCCAGTAACCATCAAATTAAGTTCTGGGATGTAGCAATTTTCGGCACCCACATATGCTCCAGAACCTGATGGTAGCAAATTTTACAGCGCCAGGCAAATCTCTACATTTTAAGTTTAAACACAAAGAATGTCCCAAACCACGGATGCCACCACCACATGATTCCGGGGAATTAATTTGTTAGGAGCCTCCCTAAATAACAGTGTAAATGCTGAGCGGTACACAGACTTTTTGTCGAAAGCACCCCCCTGGCTCCTGACTCTGGATCCGGACATCACTTCTTGGTTATTGGTTGACAGTTCAGTGCCTTGAGAGTCGTGCTCGCTGTAGGGTTAGCAGGATAATTGACAAACCACAGGGATCGGATTCCTGGATTAGGATGGCCGGACTGTCAAAACAACCGTGACAAACTCTCACATCAACTTCAACAGCAAGTCAAGTCTGGGAGGAAAAAATTCACCTTGGCAGGGCCAGGTGGGAAAGCTTTAGTTTGAAATATTTCCCACCGCAAAGTATACTTCTCCAGGCAACAGAAACAACCTAATTTAAAAAATAAAGTTCGTTGATAATAGTTCACCATGATCGCAATTAGAACACTTGTTCCAAGTAAACATCCCAGAGTCTCATTTTACCTCTCTAAAGTGTCTTCTGAATTTCATAAAATGTCTGTAAGTCATCTCATAAGACTGACATGTACGGGGGAAGGTTCTCTCTCTACAGATAAGGCTATACTTATGAAATATTCTTTACGTACACATTATATACGCACATCTAGGGAAAAGGGTCCAGTTTTCAACTCTCTGTATACTCTTGTTTAAAATGTCTTGTAATTTTTTTTAAAAAATTGATGTAGAGATGTGGTTCATATTAATAAGTAGCATGTCACAAGTTGTGATTACCAATTAGGAGTTTATATCCATTTGCATTTTAAGGAAAAGCAGTTTACAAATGTTTCCAAAACTAACTAAATTTGCCACTTGAAAGATCATCTCTAGACTTTCAGATTCTTATCATAGATCTTTGAAATGACAGCTCAAGTGACATCTATTTGTCATGCAGGCATCCTCTCTGTATGAAAACATAGATTGCAACCCGTTGAAGGGAAATTAAAATGCAAATACTAAAAAGGGTTATTTACTTAGTTCTGTGCCAGCTAGCACATGGGATGAGGACACCTAGGATTAGAAGGATCCAATTATTTTTAAAATATAAAACTTAAGAACTTATTCATGCACCGCTTGGGTCTTGGAATATGATCAAAATAGTTTTGGAATAGTTAATCAGTATTTTTCCATCAGAGTCAAATTTTTCAAAACATTAAAAAGAGCAAGAAGCATGAGTGAATATTATTTACTGACAGATACTCCAGCTGAACAAATGCTGAAGTATTCAAAAACAAGGATTGGAATGGCACTAAACTATCAGTTTTTATCTTACAAAAGTAACAATTTTGAAAGTTTCATTAACATTTGTGAATAAGAGAAAACATCATAAATCTTTGCTGGTACCAACAAATTCAGTTTTAGTTTTCCAGTTTTACATATGAAAATATTACTCCACAATAAACTACAAATATACTCATTTCAATGTGCATTTTGCTTTCTTACAAAAAGAATTTAGGTCTAGAGTTAGACAAAAAAATTTTTAAAAAGCAGGGCATCTCAAGGAATATAGGAAGTTTCCAGAAAGTCTTAATTGTGTGATGAAAAAGGTGTGTGTGTGTGTGTGTGTGTGTGTGTG